>PVKP010010260.1:0-65280 GCA_004027715.1 Plecturocebus donacophilus
GATATGAAATTCTAGGTTGAAAGTTCTTTTCTTTAAGGATGTTGAATGTTGGCCCCCACTCTCTTCAGGAGCTCTTTAAGGCAGGCCTGGTGGTGATGAAATCTCTCAGAAATTGCTTGTCTGTAAAGTATTTTATTTCTCCTTTGCTTATGAAGCTTAGTTTGGCTGGATATGAAATTCTAGGTTAAAAGTTCTTTTCTTTAAGGATGTTGAATATTGCCCCCGCCCCCTTCTGGCTTGTAGGGTTTCTGCCAAGAGATTCACTGTGAGTCTGATGGGCTTCCCTTTGTACGTGACCCGTCCTTTCTCTCTGGCTGTCCTTAGCATTTTTTCCGTCATTTCAACCCTGGTGAATCTGATGATTATATGCCTTGGGGTTGGTCTTCTTGAGGAATATCTTCGTGGTGTTCTCTGAATTTCCTGGACTTGAATATTGGCCTGCCTTTCTAGGTTGGGGAAGTCTTCCTGGATGATATCCTGAAGAGTGTTTTCCAGCTTGGATTCATTCTCTCCGTCACATTCAGGTATGGTGATCAAGCATAGATTAGGTCTTTTCACATAATTTTGTATTTCTTGGAGACTTTTTAAATTTATTTTCACTATTTTTTCTCTAATCTTGCCTTCTCATTTTATTTCATTGAGTTGATCTTCAATCTCTGATATCCTTTCTTCTGCTTGATTGATGCAGCTATTGAAACTGGTGTTTGCTTCATGAAGTTGTTGTGCTGTGTTTTTCAGCTCCGTCAAGTCATTTATAGTCTTCTATAAGCTGTTTATTCTCTTTAGCATTTAGTCTAACCTTTTTTCAATGTTCTTAGTTTCTTTGCATTGGGTTAGAACATGTTCTTTTAGCTCAGAGAATTTTGTTATTACCCACCTTCTGAAACCTGTTTCTGTAAATTCATCATATTCATTCTCCATCCAGCCTTGTTCCCTTGCTGGTGAGGAGTTGTGATTCCTTGGAGGAGGAGAGGTGTTCTAGTTTTGGGTATTTTCATCCTTTTTGCGCTGGTTTCTTCCCATCTTTGCTGATTTATCTACCTGTGGTCTTTGTAATTGGTAACTTTCAGATTGGGTCTCTGAATGGACATCCTTTTTGTTGATGTTGAAGCTATTTATTTCTGTTTTTTAGTTTTCCTTATAATAGTCAGGCTGCTCTGCTGCAGGACTGCTATAGGTCTACTCCAGACCCTGCTTGCCTGGGGATCGCCTGCGGCAGCTGCAGAACAGTAAGGGTTGCTACTGGTTTCTTCTTCTGTTATCTGCATCCCAGAAGGGTACCTGCCAGATGTCAACCTGAGCTCTCCTTTATGACATGTCTCTTTAGATATACATGGGTCGGGGAGCTGTTTGAGGAGACAGTTTATCCCTTATAGGAGCTCAAGTGCTGTATTGTGAGCTCCGTTGTTCCATTCAGAGCTGCTGTGCAGGTACATTTATGTCTGCTGCATCAGAACTCATAACTGCCTCTTTTCCCAGGTGCTGTGTCCTGGGAAGGTGGGGCTTTATTTATAAATTTCTGACTGCTGCTGCCTTTTTTCAGAGATGTCCTGCCCAGCAAGGAGGTAGTCTAGTCACAGTCTGCCAGCAGAGGCATTGCTGAGCTGCCGAGGGCTCTGTCCAACTTCTGTGTAAACCTCATTGTGATTTTGTTTACAGCAGTACAGTTAGAACTGCCTCTGTAATGATGGACTGCCTCAGTAATGGCAGACTGCCTTGGTAGTGGTGGACTGCCTCAGTTATGGTGGATGCCCTTCCCTGCACCAAGCTGGACTGTCCCGGGTCCATTTGCACTTGCTGCAAAAGTCTCAGTCCAGAGCATTTCAGTTTGCTGGTCTTTGTTGGGTTGGGACCCACTGAGCTAGATCATCTAGCTCCCTGTTTCAGCCCCCTGTTTTTCAATTGAATGGGTGGCTCTGTCTCCCAAGCTTTACAGGCACCGGTTGAAACGGCCGCCCAGATTTGTGTGAGTTTTTGTGTGGAAAGCCGCAGCACCAGCTGAAACAGCCATGCTGGAATCTCATGGTGCTTTTTGGCCTGGGAATCTCCTGTTCTGTAGGCAGTAAAAACCTGGTTGCAAATGCAGTGATCACTCACCCTCTGCATTGTTCTCACTGGGAAAGGCACTCCAGATCTGTTCCTATTCAGCCATCTTGGATCTCAATTATAACTAACTTTTCATTAGCAATTATTAAGACCAGAAAACAATGGAATTACATCACTAAAGTGGTTGTGGGAAAAAAAATTACCAATCTGTAATTCCGTACCCAGTAAAAATATTTTACAAAAATTAATGTGAAATAAAGAACTTTCAGACAAACAAAATATGGGAGAATTTTTTACAAGCAAATAGACATTCTAAGAAATACTTTACAGGAAATACTTTAGGTTGAAGGAAAATGAACCCAAGTAGAAGAAGTAAAAATGGAAGAACACCAGAAAGGATAAATAGATAGAAAAATATGAACAAATATTTCTGTTTAAGGAAAGTAATAGTGCTAATAGTAATAGTAGAGTCTGTCAACAGTAACACCAAGAGTGGAGAGTAAAATAAAAGTGGTTGAACTCATAAGTGCCTTACATAGACTGTTAAACTCAGGATTCATACTGATGTATCTAGGGAAATTATTAAAAATAAAATACAAGAATATATAATTGAAACACTATTAAAGAACAAACTATTAAATAAAGACATTTGAGGGATCCAAAAGAATGCAGGAAAGCAGGGATAAGGAACAAGGAAAGAAGCAAAAGTGAAGTAGAAAAGAGAAAGCCAGTGAGTATCAGTAAGTACAGTCAAGATACATAGCCTAGTAAAATTGTCAAGCTAACTTTTTGAAAAAGACCTAACTATATGTCATTTATAAGAGATACAATTTGAATAGAAGATTGTAGCTAAGTTGAAAGTAAATGGATGGAATGAAGATGCATCAAAAAAATACCAACAAGATCGAGACCATTCTGGACAACATGGTGAAACCCCATCTTTACCAATAATACAAAAATTAGCCAGGCATGGTGGCACACACCTGTGGTCCCAGCTACTCAGGAGGTGAGGCGGAAGAATCGCTTGAACCCAGGAGGCAGAGGTTGTTATTTGCAACGATCCGAGATTGCACCACTGCACTCCAGCCTGGGTGACAGAGCAAGACTCTGTCTCAAAAAAAAAAAAAAAAAAAACCAACAAAGGAAAATTGGAATGGCTATATGACTTAGTCCATTTGTGATGCTATCATAAAATACCTGAGACTGGGTAATTTGTGAATAACAGAAATTTGTTATTTAGAGTTCTGGAAGCTGGGAAGTTCAAGATCAAGGCATCAGCATTTGGTACCTGGTAAGAGCCTCTTGCTGCATCCTTCAAAGGAGAAAAATACCATGTTCTCACATGGCAGAAGGGACAGAAGGGCAAAAAAGGGAAATCTTTCTCTGAAGCCTTTATATGTATAATTGCGTTTCAGGTTTTGGGGTACATGTGAAGAACGTGCAGGATTGTTGCATAGGTACACACATGGCAGTGTGTTTTGCTGCCTTCCTCCCCATCACCTATATCTGGCATTTCTCCCCATGCTATCTCTCCCCAACTCCCCAGCCCCTGCTGTCCCTCCCCTAGTTTCCCCGTGACAGGCCCCAGTGTGTGATGTTCCCCTCCCTGTGTCCATGTGTTCTCATTGTTCAACAACCGCCTATGAGTGATAACATGCAGTGTTTGATATTCTGTTCTTGTGTCAGTTTGCTGAGAATGATGGTTTCCAGGTTCATCCATGTCCCTACAAAGGACACGAACTCATCATTTTTTATGGCTGCATAGTATTCTATGGTGTATATGTGCCACATTTTCCCTGTCCAGTCTATCATCGACGGGCATTTGGATTGGTTCCAGGTCCTTGCTATTGTAAACAGTGCTGCAGTGAACATTCGTGTGCATGTGTCCTTATAGTAGAGTGATTTATAATCATTTGAATATATACCCAGTAATGGGATTGCTGGGTCAAATGGAATTTCTATTTCTAAGTCCTTGAGGAATCACCACACTGTCTTCCACAATGGTTGGACTAATTTACATTCCCACCAACAGTATAAAAAGTGTTCCTATTTCTCCACATCCTCTCCAGCATCTGTTGTCTCCAGATTTTTTAATGATCACCATTCTAACTGGTGTGAGATGGTATCTCAATGTGGTTTTGATTTGCATTTCTCTAATGACCAGTGATGATGAGCATTTTTTCATATGTTTGTTGGCTTCATATATGTCTTCTATGGTAAAATGTCTGTTCATATCCTTTGCCCAATTTTGAATGGGCTTGTTTGTGATTTTCTTGTAAATCTGTTTTAGTTCTTCGTAGATTCTGGATATTAGCCCTTTGTCAGATGGGTAGATTGCAAAATTTTTTTCCCATTCTGTTGGATGCTCATTCACTCTAATAACGGTTTCTTTTGCGGTACAGTAGCTCTGGAGTTTGATTAGGTCCTATTTGTCTATTTTGGCTTTTGTTGCCAATGCTTTTGGTGTTTTAGTCATGATGTACTTGCCTATGCCTATGTCCTGAATGGTTTTGCCTAGATTTTCTTCTAGGGTTTTTATGGTGTTAGGTGTTATGTATAAGTCTTTAATCCATCTGGAGTTAATTTTAGTGTAAGGTGTCAGGAAGGGGTCCAGTTTCCGCTTTCTGCACATGGTTAGCCAGTTTTCCCAACACCATTTATTAAACAGATAATCCTTTCCCCGTTGCTTGTTTTTGTGAGGTTTGTCAAAGATCAGATTGTTGTAGATGTGTGGCATTGCCTCCGAGGCCTCTGTTCTGTTCCATTGGTCTATATCTCTGTTTTGGTACCAGTACCATGCTGTTTTGATTATTGTAGCTTTGTAGTATAGCTTGAAGTCAGGTATTGTGATGCCTCCAGCTTTGTTCTTTTTGCTTAGAATTGACTTGGCTATGCAGGCTCACTTTTGGTTCCATATGAAGTTTAAGGTGTTTTTTTCCAGTGCTGTGAAGAAGGTCATTGGTAGCTTGCTGGGGATAGCATTGAATCTATAAATTACTTTGGGCAGTATGGCTATTTTCATGATATTTATTCTTCCAAACCTGAGCATGGAATATTTCTCCATCTGTTTGTGTCCTCTCTTATTTCGTTGAGCAGTGGTTTGTAGTTCTCCTTGAAGAGGTCCTTTACGTTCCTCGTTAGTTGTATTCCTAGGTATTTTATTCTCTTTGTAGCAATTGTGAATGGCAGTTCGTTCTTGATTTGACTCTCTTTAAGTCTGTTATTGGTGTATATGAATGCTTGTGATTTTTGCACATTGATTTTGTATCCTGAGACTTTGCTGAAGTTGCTTATCAGTTTCAGGAGATTTTTGGCTGAGACGATGGCGTCTTGTAAATATACAATCATGTCATCTGCAAGTAGAGACAATTTGACTTCCTCCTTTCCTATCTGAATACCCTTTATTTCTTTTTCTTGCCTGATTGCTCTGGCTAGAACTTCCCATACCATATTGAATAGGAGTGGTGGGAGAGGGCATCCTTGTCTAGTGCCAGATTTCAAGGGGAATGCTTCCAGTTTTTGCCTGTTCAGTATGATATTGGCTGTGGGTTTGTCGTAAATAGCTTTTATTATATTAATATACATTCTGTAAATACCTAGTTTATTGAGAGTTTTTAGCATAAAGGCACTGTTGAATTTTGTCAAAGGCCTTCTCTGCATCTATTGAGATAGTCATGTGGTTTTTGTCTTTGGTTCTGTTTATGTAGTGAATTACGTTTATAGACTTGTGTATATTGAACCAGCCTTGCATCCACGGGATGAAGCCTACTTGATCATGATGGCTAAGTTTTTTTGATGTGCTGTTGCAATCAGTTTGCCATTCTTTTATTGAAGATTTTTGCATCTATGTTCATCATGGATATTAGCCTGAAGTTTTCTTTTTTTGTTGAGTGTCTGCTGGGTTTTGGTGTTAGCATGATGTTGGATTGTTTAGAATAGTTTCAGAAGGAGTGGTACCAGCTCCTCTTTGTATGTCTGGTTGAATTTGGCTGTGAACCCATGCAGACCTGGGCTTTTTTTCATTGGTAGGCTATTAATTGCTGCCTCAACTTCAGCCCTTGTTATTGGTCTATTCAGGGTTTTGACTTCTTCCTGTTTCAGTCTTGGGAGGATGCAAGTGTCCAGGAATTTATCCATTTCTTCCAGGTTTACTGGCTTATGTGCATAGAGTTGTTTGCAGTAATTTCTGATGGTGCTTTGTGTTTCTGTGGAATCTGTGGTGATATCCCCCTTATCATTTTTCATTGCATCTATTTGATTCTTCTTTTCTTTTTTATTAATTTGGCTAGTGGTCTATTTTGTTGATCTTTTCAAAAAACCAGCTCCTGGATTTATTGATTATTTGAAAGTTTTTTATGTCTCTGTCTCCTTCAGTTCTGCTCTGATCTTAGTTATTTATTGTCTTCTGCTAGCTTTTGAGTTTTTTTTTTTTTTTATCTTGCTCCTCTAGCTCTTTCAATTTTGATGATAGGGTGTTGATTTTAGATCTTTCCTTGCTTCTCGTGGGCATTTATTGCTATAAGCTTTCCTCTAGACACTGCTTTAAAAGTGTCCCAGAGATTCTGGTACATTGTGTCTTCGTTCTTGTTGGTCTTGAAGAACCTTTTTATTTCTGCCTTCATTTCATTGTTTATCCAGTCAACATTCAAGAGCCAGTTGTTCAGTTTCCATGAAGTTGTGCAATTCTGAGTTAGTTTCTGATTTCTGAGTTCTAACTTGATTGCACTGTGGTCTGAGAAACTGTTTGTTATGATTTCTGTACTTTTGTATTTGCTGAGGAGTGATTTACTTCCAATTACGTGGTCAATTTAGAGTAGATGTGATGTGGTGCTGAGAAGAATGTATATTCTGTGGATTTGAGATGGAGAGTTCTGTAAATTTCTATTAGACTTGCTTGGTGCATATCTGAGTTCATGTCTTGGATATCTTTGTTAATTTTCTGTCTCGTTGATCTGTCTAATATCGACAGTGGAGTGTTAAAGTCTCCCACTATTAATGTGTGGGAGTCTGTCTCTTTGTAAGTCATTAAGAACTTGCTTTATGTATCTGGGTTCTTCTGTATTGGGTGTGTATATATTTAGGATCATTAGCTCTTCTTGTTGCATTGATCCTTTTACCATTATGTAATGTCCTTCTCTGTCTCTTTTGATCTTTGTTGGTTTAACGTCTATTTTATCAGAGACTAGGATTGCAATTCCTACTTTTTTTCTCTCTCCATTTGCTTGGTAAATCTTCCTCCATCCCTTTATTTTGAGCCTATGTGTGTCCCTGCATGTGAGATGGGTTTCTGGATACAGCACACCGATGAGTTTTGACTTTTTATTCAATTTGCCAGTCTGTGTCTTTTGATTGGGGCATTTAGCCCATTTACCTTTAGGGTTAATATTTTTGTGTGCGAATTTGATCTTGCCATTTTGATGCTAGCTGGTTGTTTTGCCTGTTAGTTAATGCAGTTTCTTCATTGTGTTGAAGCTCTTTACCATTTGATATGTTTTTGGTGTGGCTGGTACTGGTTGTTCCTTTTTATGTTTAGTGCTTCTTTCAGGAACTCTTGTAAAGCATGCCTGGTGGTTATGAAATCTCTGAGTAATTGCTTGTTTGTAAAGGATGTTATTTCTCCTTCACTTATGAAACTTAGTGTGGCTGGATATGAAATTCTAGGTTGAAAGTTCTTTTCTTTAAGGATGTTGAATATTGGTCCCCACTCTCTTCTGGCTTGTAGGGTTTCTGCTGAGAGATCCACTGTGAGTCTGATGGGCTTCCCTTTGTGGGTAACCTGACCTTTTCTCTGGCTGCCTTTAGCATTTTCTCCTTCATTTCAACCCTGGTAAATCTGACGATTACATGCCTTGGGGTTGGTCTTCTTGATGGGTATCTTTGTGGTGTTCTCTGTATTTCCTGGACTTGAATATTGGCCTGCCTTACTAGGTTGGGAAGTTTTTCTGGATAATATCCTGAAGAGTGTTTTCCAGCTTGGATTCATTCTCTCAGTCACATTCAGGTACACCTATCAAATGTAGATTAGGTCTTTTCACATAATCCAATATTTCTTAGAGGCTTTGTTCATTTCTTTTTACTCTTTTTTTCTCTAATTTTGCCTTCTTTTTTATTTCATTGAGCTGATCTTCAACCTCTCATATCCTTTCTTCTGCTTGATCTTCAACCTCTGATATCCTTTCAGTTTGGCTATTGAAACTTGTGTATGCTTCACGAAGTTCTCATGTTGTGTTTTTCAGCTCCATCAGTTCATTTATATTCCTCTCTAAGCTGTTTATTCTCGTTAGCATTTCATCAAAACTTTTTCAGCATTCATAGTTTGTTTGCAATGGGTTAGACCATGTTCTTTTAGCTCAGAGAAGTTTCTTGTTACCCACCTTCTGAAGCTGGTTTCTGTCAATTCATTAGACTCATTCTCCATCCAGCCTTATTCCCTTGCTGGTGAGGAGTTGTGATCCCTTCAAGTAGGAGAGACATTCTAGTTTTGGCTATTTTCATCCTTTTTGCACTGGTTTCTTCCCATCTTTGTGGATTTATTTATCTGTGATCTTTGTAGTTGGTGACTTTTGGATGGGGTTTCTGAGTGGACATCCTGTTTGTTGGTGATGAAGTTATTCCTTTCTGTTTCTTAGTTTTTCTTCTAACAGTCTGGCCCCTCTTCTGTAGGACTGCTGGAGGTACACTCCAGACCCTGCTTGCCTGGGGATCACCTGCAGCAGCTGCAGAACAGTAAAGGCTGCTGCCAGTTTCTTCTTCTGCTATCTTTGTCCCAGAAGGATACCTGCCAGATGTCAGTCTGAGCTCTCCTTTATGAGGTGACTCTTTGGACATACAGGGGTTGGGGAGCTGCTTGAGGAGACAGTCTGTCCTTTATAGGACCACAAGTGATGAACCGTGAGCTCCATTGTTCTGTTTAGAGCTGGTGTGCAGGTATGTTTAAGTCTGCTGCAGCAGAACTCATAACCACTTTTTTTCCCCCAGGTGTTCTGTCCCAGGGAGTTAGGGCTTTATTTATAAGTTTCTGTCATGCTGCTGCCTTTTTTCAGGGATGCCCTGCTCAGGGAGGAGGCAGCCTAGTCACAGTCTACCAGCAGAGGCGTTGCTAAGCAGCTGTGGTTTCCGCTCAGCTGCTGTGTGAACTTCCCTGTAGTCCTGTTTATAGGGGTATAGTTAGAACTGCCTCAGCGATGGTGGCCCACCTTTGTAATGGTGGACTGTCTCTCTAATGGCAGACTGCCTTGGCAGTGGCGGGCTGCCTTGGTAATGGCTGACTACCTCGGCAATGGCAGACCACCTCAGCAATGGCGGACTACCTTGGTAGTGGTGGACTGCCTCGGTAATGGTTGACGCCCCTCCCCCACAGAACTAGACTGTCCCAGGTTCAGCTGTGCTTGCTGTGAAACTCTCAATCCAGAGAGTTTCAGATTGCTGGTATTTGTGGGGGTGGGACTGGCTGAGCCTGATCACCTGGCTCCCTGCCTCAGACCCCCTTTTTTTTTTTTCAGATGAACAGATGAACTCTGTCTCCCAGGCTTTCCAGTCACCAGTTGAAATGGTGCCTGGATTTGTGTGAGTTCTTGTATGGAGACCCTCTGTGCCAGCTGAAACAGCTGCGCTGGAGACTTGTGATGCTTTTCCACCCGGGAATCTACTGGCCTGGCTCCCTGTTTCAGTCCCCTTTTTATCAGTTGAATGGGCAACTCTGTCTCCCAGGCACTCTGGTCACCAGCTGAAATGATGCCTGGACCCGTGTGAGTTTTGTGTGGAGACCCACTGTGCTGGCCGAAACAGCTGTGCTGGAGACCTGTGGTGCTCCTCTGGCTGGGAATCTCCTGGTCTGTGGGCAATAAAACTCCATCTGGAAATGCAGTGACCACTCACCCTCTGTAATCTCGCTGGGAGCTGCAATCCAGAGCTGCTCCTACTCAGCCATCTTGGATCTGACTCTTCCTGAAGCCTCTTTTACAAGGGCATTAATTTATTCACGATAATAGAGTCTTCCTGAATTAATCATATCCCAAAAAGTCTCAGCTCTTAATACCACCACTATGGGGATTTAGTTTAAACATGAATTTTTTTTGTTTGTTTTTTATTTTAAAATAATACTTTTTTTTCAACTTTTAAAACATGGAAATAGAGTCTCACTTTGTTGCCCAGGCTGGAGTGCAGTAGCACAATCATAGCTCACCGGAGCCTTGACCACTCAGGCTCAATCAATCCTCCCAGGTAACTGGGACTACAGGCTCATACCACCATGCTCAGCTTTTTTTCTTTTTTTTTTTTTTGGTACAGACAGGGGTTTGCCATGTTGCCCAGGCTGGTTTTGGACTCCTGGGCTCAAGTGATCCACCATCTCAGCCTACCTAATTTTTCAACTTTTACTTTAGATTCAGAGGCTGCATTTGCAGATCTGTTACCTGAGTATATTGTGTGATGCTGAAATTTGGGGTATAAATGATCCCATCACCCAGGTACTGAGCATAGTACCCAATAGTTATCATTTTCTGCCCTTTGTCCCTTTGTCTGGTAGTCCCTGGTTTCTGTTTTTGCCATCTTTGTCACCATGAATTTTGGAAGGGACCCCTACATACAAACCACAGCACTATATAGATAATGAACAAAGTATCTTATTAGAATATAGTAATTCTTCAATAAATTGTTAAGAGAGTGTTATAAAAAATCTTAAAATCTAAAGCTTTGGTGCTCTATAATATTAACGTAGAGATGGTTCTTAAAATGTTTTTACTTTTTCTTTCAAGTTACGTTTCAGAATCTATCACAAAATCACCATGTCTTTTATTTTCTCAGGTAAATTTTTCAACATATTGGGTGTGTGTGTGTGTGTGTGTGTGTGTGTGTGTGTGTGTGTTTGTAATACCTGTTATATATGTATCTGAACATTTTAGATTGCCTATGTAACATATATAATATACATGTTATATATCTCAATTGAAACAAGAATACATTTGGACATTAAATATTTTCAATTTAGACTCCTTAAAATGTCCCAGTGCACTTTAAGGAGAGCACTGTGATGTACTGGCATATTTGAAATTCAGGCAGTTGTGAAAACTTCGAATTTGGAGGTTTAATCCTTTAAATTGTTAAATCCTATGTCTGTTGGAATTGAAACTGTAAGGGAGTTTAGATCTCTGTAGGTATCCACTTATTTTACAAGTGGCAGATGTGCAGCCAACAAAGGGTAAGAAGGATAAAGGGTAGATCCTTGGCCTCCAGAATCATTGTCCAATATTCCTTTTACTTTGCTATCATGAAGACCTTTCTTAAACACATCTAACAAGTGTTTTAAGAGCATTTACTATATAAAAAGCACTGAGCTGCTCATTGGATATACTATAAAGAAAGGCTCTGCCATCAATAAGTTTGCAGTCTAACAAAAAACATAAATCTCAAATTAAAAACGTATTATTTTATTAAACTTTTGATGAGTGCCACAGCATGCAGTATGCTCTTAAAAGAGTGGGATTCAGCCTAGTAGAGGCTTCATAGAAGGCGTTCCTTATGAAGGGGAATCAGAGTTAACCAGGAAATAAAGAGACGGAAGAATATTTCAGGTGGAGAAGAGAAAGTTGGTGACCTGAGATGGGAAGGAGCTTGATACTACAGGAGCTGATAGAAAGCCACTGTAGCAGAGCATGTGCCTGTGTCTTATGGGGAGGGAGAGAGGGAGGGTTTCATAGTGTGATCTGTAACAAGACTAGAGATTGAGGGGCCAGATTGTGAGGGATCTCATAGCGCTCACCTGCTAAAATGTTGGAAGTTATTTGGGTATAAATAAAGAAAGGGAATAAAATGTTCAGATTTATATATATATATGTATATACCCATATATATATATATATATATATATATATATATATACCCATATATATATGAAGATATATTTATTTAAATATTTGTCAAGTTTATCTATATTTATGTATATATTATATATTTATATATAATATTTAAATATTCAACATAAAAATATTGAAATATTTGTCAAGTTTATGTATAAATAGATACAAATTGGAACATTTCAGATTAATTTATATATATATAAATCAGAACATTTATATATGTAAAATATATTTATAACTATATAAATATATTTCATGGAAGAAATAGCTGTTAAAGCTGGCATAGTGATCTTCACACAGAGTGGAAGATAAAAGCTAAGAATATAACTGCAAAACTCCAAAATGCAGCTTTTAATAAAGAACAATATTCAGAAATGTTTAGCATGTAGACAACAATCTAACCCACATCGATAGTTTGCAAAGGTGTCCGTGTACTATGGGGACATGGAGGAGGTATTTAGGATTATATGTGTACTTTCCATATCTTTTATTTGGTATAATTTTTAAGGCACCAACATGTATAATATAATTTATAATAATTATCATAAAAAATAAAACAGGTAGATTTGATAAAGTATCAAGTTGATTTATATAAATATATAATCTGAAATGTTCATATATATAAATATGAATATTTATGTAGATATGTAATCTGAGTTTTGTACTTTTCTGTAAAATTTCATGAGGGCAGAGATTATATTTTTCTTGTTCAACATTGACTCCTCAGACTCTGGCACAGTGCATGCATATAAACATTCAATAATTATTTGACAAAATAATGGATGATAAATGGATGGATAGGTGTAGAGAACAGTATGGAAAATGGGTTGGAGCAGGGTAAAGTAGAAGTGGGAGACCAGTTCAGAGAATGAATATCCAGGGAAAGATAATGGTGACATGAAATAGATGGTGCGGTGAAGATAAGGAGAATTATACAGATTTGAGAAATTCTAAGGGGGCAGACTTTACATAACTTGAAAACAAATTGAACATTATTTCTTGAAAAAAGTTATGAGTGATGATTTCTAGTTTCCATTATGAACACCTGGGTGGATGGAGGTGCCATTTATTTAACCTGGGAGGATCAGGTATGGAAGAAGGTAATGAAAGTCTCTCATAGACTTTTCTGCTTCTCTGCAGAGAGTGAAATAAACTCTCTAATTTCTCTTTGAAGTCTGAAAAGTTTAGAGGGGCAAAGTGTCATCATTGTGCTCAGTGGGAACATTGCCCTGGGCTGTGGATCAGATGCAAAGCAGAACCATTTACAAATAAAATTGCAGTGCTGTTTACTGATTTATTTAAGTGTAGGGTGACAGTCTTTGATATCAACTTGTTTACTTAGCAAATTTGTCTTTTATTCTCATAAATTACCATATTTCATGCTTCTTAGATGAAAATATTTAGCATTTCTGAAATTGGGATATGTCTTACAATTCACAACGCTTGACTAAGACAAAGGTTTGCATATGGGTAACTTATTTGAGAATGAATTTCTAGGGCCAGGAGAGGGCAAGTGAACAGAGAAGTGGGGAACGTGAATGCAAGGTGATGTTATTGAACATGCCTAGCCCGTATATGACTAGTAATTCACCCAGGACCTTCTGTGGAGACCTTTATGAAATTTGGCTTAGAATCATCTGCCATGAGGACATTGTCTACAGTTGGTTGTGGGTTGCCCCATGGAGCGTGACCTCTCCACATCCTTAAGTTGCAGGTGTGTAAATGTCAAGGCTGCAGGCATTCCTCAGTGCAGTGTCAGAGAAATTCTGAGGCAGGAAGAAGTCAGAAGCGGGCCAAATACTGCACAGAACTGTTGTGTGTGAAGTGCTGCACAAAGGATATGTGCAGTGTGTGGTTTAACTGGCCATGCTTTTTCTTTCTGTCCTAGCTCTACATACAATAAAGGTATATCTTACAGAACACCTTATATCTTATTATCTTGATAACACCTTAGATTTAGTGAAGCAGAGTAGACTGTTGACCTTGCAAAGATGAATTTTATTGAGATGAGATTTGAATAAGCAACATTGGTAAAACTAAATTAAGCTATTGGTGTCCACAAGGCAGAGACTGCAATTCTTATTTCTCTTCACTGGAACTATGTAAGTTTCCAAAACTAAGACTTTACCTACTATGGAAAATATTTTACCTGAAAAGAACTAGTACAGTATTCCATTATAGAAACTGGTATAGGGGAGAATTCTTTTTTCTTTAAAGAATTGAATCTTTTTTTTTCAAATGAAATCTTTTTCAGAACTCTGTTATATAAAATAGATAAAAATGGAAATGCACTGATTGAAGCAGAATTGGGGAGCAGGGTGTTCCCAGGACCCCACAGCTCTGTTGTCTTCTTATCTCCTGTGTAGGCTTCTCAGGCCTCTAAACAGAGCCTTAGAGTTCCAACAACAGGGTTAAGAATATGTAATAGACAGGAGATTGGCTGCATGCCCCCTGCCCCCAAGGCATTTACGTAGTATCCATTCACTCTTGTTTTAAAAACAATTCTAACAGACTCAGTAATATGGTTTCCCAGCTTGTAAGAGATTTAGAAGCAGTAATTTATATGGAAGAAATAGCTATTAAAGACTGGCATCATGATCTTCACACAGAATGCAAGCTGGAAGCTAAGAATATTACTGCAAAACTCCAAAATGCAGCGTTTAAAAAAGGACAGTATTCCGAAACATTTAGCATATAAACAATCCAACCCACATCAGTAGTTTGCAAAGGCATCTATGTACTTTGGTAACATAGAGGAAGTATTTAGGATTATATGAGTACTTTTCACATCTTTTAATTGGTATAATTTTTAAGGCACCAATGTGCATAATATAATTTATAATTATTATAAAAAATAAATCAAGTATATTTGATAAAGTGTCAAGTTTCAGTTACATGGAACATTTTTGTAAGTAGAATATTGTATTTCTCAAATTGTTGAATAAGCAATATATCCCTGGGTGTATCAGTATTCTTTTACCTCTAAGTGGTAGAACATGCAAGTAAAACCTGTATATAGATGAAGTAGTTGAACATCAAGAAGCTTCAGGTAGGGTTTGATCCAGAAGCTTACTATGTTACCAAAGACCTGATTTTTTTCTGCTTTCCATTTTCACTTTAGGCCTGGCCCCCCTCATAGCCACAGTATGGCTTGTTACTTTCTCATTCACCACATTCAGCAGGAATGGGGAGGAAGATAATCAGGAGAGAAGGGGGGTGGGGGGAGAGAGAAAGAGAGAAGTTGGTTCTCTTTTCTTAGTCATTAAGCAAAGATGCTCTCTCTGATTGGACCAACACAGTTCATGTGTCCATCTCTGACACAATAACTGTACTATAGGGATGAGATTATATTAATCAGTTTAGGCTGATCAGGGCTTGACTCTTAGCTGAAGAAGGTGTTAATTCCCCCGGACCCCATGGTGATGCACATGGAGAAACAAATGTTCCTCCTGTTACCTGGGAGGGTAACAGACCATGTCCATAGCACTGTTTCTCAAGGTAAGTATTGATCAACTGGACTGTGAGTTTAGTGATATGAGGAATCATCTCTTTTTTGTCTGTTGCTGTAGCCCCAGCATGAGCACAAGACCTATCATCAGAGGAGCCCAATCAATATTTATTTATTTATGAATGAACAAATGGATTTTTATGTGTGGAGAAACAGATTTTATTTCATTTCTGCACTTCTTACTACTCTCTTGTTGCAGATGTTAAGGAGCTATTTCTGGCTTGATAAGAAGCAGGAAGTATCAAGATCAGTCATTGAACAAAAAACATTTCCTCCTGAGGTTTTTAGCACTATTTCCAAAACAAAAGAGAATGAAATCGGCTGGAATAAGACAAGAAGAAATCAATCATTTATTTCTCGTGTTACAAATGTTGAAAAGAAGAGCTAGGAGGAGAAAGGGTGGGGGGGATGGGGAGAAGGAGAAAAAATTAAAAAGGAAGAAAAAGAAAAAGGGAGGAAAAAAAGAACAGAAGAGAGGGAGGGAAAGAAGAAAGGAAGAGAGAGAGAGAGAGAGAGAGAGCGGGAGGGAGGGAAGGAAGGAGGGAGAGAACATATAACTAGAATCTAGCTCCAGAACAAAGGCACTTTGAAATAGTGGTTAGTCTATGACATGAATATTCTGAATACGAGGCATGTATGTGTGTGTGTGTGTGTGTGTGTGTGTGTCTGTGTGTGTGTGTGTGTGCGTGCATTTTTTTTTCTGATAAACGTCAACCCTAATTTGAGGCTTTAACATTGACCAAACACCTATGAGAATGTAGATAATAAGTAATAAATCACCCAGCCATTTGGGTGTGGATAAAAGTTCCAAGCCAAATACCTGAGTGTCCACTTCATATTTGAAAACATGACCTAAATCCCAATCTATAGTATTTTTTTTCTTAGAGGACTCTCTGACATGTTTATATGCACATATTGGAATCGTATCCAAGGGGAAAAAGAAAACAATTGACTTTCTGACTTTATAGTCTTTCACTGACTTTTAAGGTATTTCATGAAATGAAGTAATAACTTCAAGATCAAGGGCATTTTCCTTTGGGTCTTCATCAATTATTTCACTTTCTCTTGGCAATGGCCTCCACCCACTTCTTCTGAAATATCAACCGCTGGGCTGTTGCTGCACTGGAAAAACTTACTCTCTCTCTCTCCCTTTCTGAATGCATGTTCATGCCATTAAATTGTTTTAATCACTTCAACTTTTACTATAGTTTGACAACTGGTATGTCGCTGAATTCTATGTTCCCAGTTTAATGCTTTTAGAATGTATTTAAGTAGGTTCCAATCCACTTACTCATTGCTATTCAAATGAGATAACCATATTTCAAAACACAGAGCTCAGGGAGACGGATGAGGTGACTAATGGGTTATAGGGGAAAACGATCTACCAAGACACATTGGCGACTGAGACAGATGGTGAAGAAACACCCCAAATCCATTCCCCTAGCCCTGGAGGGCCCACTGATTTTATTTCCAGCAAACACACAGCTTGGCTGGCTTCCCCTCACAAGCTTCTGGCTAATTTTTCCTATATTAAGACCTTGGAGAAGTAGGAAACTTACCTGTTTCTCACACCTAAGCTCATGATAAAGCCAACTCCATAAGGAGCCAATCTTAGGAGCCCTAAGCAAGTGCTGCCAGTCGTAGAGGGAGGATTGGCACAGCACTCATACTTAGTGCTGGTTTTTAATGAGTGTTAGTAGGACTAGGACAAAGTGGAGTTTAGGACAAACATTCAAAGTTAATAAAGCTTGTCCTCTTCACCGTACTTCTATTACTCATCTTCTGGGTCTCCAGAGCATATTGTGACCCTATGAACGCCCAAGTTTCAGTGATGAACTCTCTTGCTTTCAGAAATTAAGAAATTGACCTAGCTTCAGGCTGGGCCTGGTGGCTCATGCCTGTAAGACCAGCCCTTTGGCGGGGGCCGAGACAGGTGGCTCACCAGAGGTCAGGAGTTTGAGACCAGCCTGGCCAAAATGGTGAAACCCTGTCTCTACTAAAAATACAAAAGAATCAGCTGGGCTTGGTAGTGCACGCCTGTAGTCTCAGCTACTTGGGGGGCTGAGCCAGGAGAACGGCCGAACCTGGGAGTCAGAGTTGCAGCGAGCCGAGATCATGCCATTGCACTCCAGCCTGGGCAACAAAGCAAGACTCTGTCTCAAAAAAAAGAAGAAAATAAAAGAAAAAGAAATTGACCCAGCTTCTGAGCATCCAAGCCCTTCTTTTATATCAAATGATGAGGATGATACTAACTTCTCAAGAATGACGTTAGGCTTACACTGGATGATGTGCATAAAAAGCCTTGCAGAACCAGGCGCATGTCAGATGTGTTTCCTGCTCCACATTCTTTCTACCCTTTCTTGCAAATTCCAGGGAGCTAACAGTGAGCTTAAAGGCAAAGACTACCCCACAACCAGATCTCTGGGACCTGGAACTTTAAAAGTTGCCTGTCAGGCAATTTGGCAAATTTTGTCAAATCCTAAGTGTAATTCCATCCAAAGTAATCCCATTTCTAGAAATTGACCCCAAAGAGATATTCACCTAAGTATACAAGATACGCACAGAAGGATGAACATCACGTCACTGCTAATAAAGACAAAGAATTGCAAATGACTGAAATGACTATCAAGAGGTTACTGGCTGAACATGGTGTATCCATACAGTGAAACAGTATTCAAGTTTTTTGAAATTATGTGACAATTCTATTTTTATTGACTTTTAAATTTGTCGATGTGATATTCTAAAATAAAAAAGAGGTTTACAAATCAGCACATGTAGAGTGATTTCACATATGAATATCTGTATCTACAGCTATACCCATACACACAGCTCTGTAAATTCAGATGGCTACAGAAAGATAGCTGAAGAATGTTAAATAGGATTTTAACATTGTTTTATCTCTGAGTAGCAGGGTCTGAAGACATAGTCTACTTTTCTTCTTTTACTTTTCTATGTGAAAATTTTTAAACAATAGGCTTATGCCATATTTATCCCATAACATTAAAACTATCTTTCAGGCTGTCGCCTGAAACCCTGAGCGTGGATGTTTCTATCCCAACTTGTACTTAACTGTATCTCATCTGTTCGCCACTACTTATGATTACCTAAGGAGCTGTTTATTTTTCCACGAGACTGAAACCTCCTCTAAAGTCAGGGTTGTACCTTTACCCCAGCCCCCAGTGCCGCACACCATTGCAATAACAGAAACTCAGTGCATGATTTCCGTTTCGAAGTCTAGATCTCTGGTGATGTGGAAGCTGTTCCAAATTCTGACATTGCCTGGCAGTGAAGCCATGGTAAACACCTTCTGAGATGGCTCATGCTGAAACAAAAGTAGGATGGTCTTGGAGGTTCCTATTTTTCCTAACCTCATCTTTCTGAAACCTAACTTTTTCCCCACAAAGCAAATGAATCAGAGGATCACACACAGATCAGATTGACAGACTGTAAAATGTTACATAAATGTAATGTGGGATTAAAAACGGAACACTCAGTGCCAACAACAAAAAAAGTGACCTAAATCACATATTGATGCTAATATAAAGAAAGACAATTCTAGTGGGATCAAAATGACTTCCTATTGCCCTTTGTCTTTCCCTGCTCTCACCTCTGAGCCTTAATTCCTTGTGGACTTAACACTGATACTCAGTTTGGGGATTAAAGCAGGACCTGACCTGGATTTGCTCCACATTGCCAATGCCCTAGATTGAAATGTTAAAGGACTTGGAATAAAAAAGTTGCATTTTCAGTAACGGTTTCACAGTGGCTGGGGAATTAATGTCAGCCAGGCAGTGATTTCCCAGTGGTTGGGTTTGTAGCAAAAGTCTTCAACTTTTATGTGTGGCCTGTTTGAAGTTGAAAATTGTTATTAGACTCTCCAAAGTTGTTTGAGGTGTCACTCATCCTTCCCTTTTGTGTTGGGGCGAGGATGAGAAGCACAGCGGCTGGGAATAGTTCTGTGACTGCCACCCCCCAAGGCAGGTCCCTGCCAGGGCCCAATTGAGCCCATCTCCCAGGGAATTCAAAGCTTTCAGTGCAATGCAGCTCCGTATCTGTCTGTAGTCTCATCACCCACTACTCTTTGGCAGGAACTCTCCACTCCAGCAAGAGTGAGGAGCTCATGGCCCCATGAATGTGCTGTGCAAATGAGCATCTCTAGCATTTTTCTTCAACATCCAATTTGCCCTCGTAGGATATTGTGTTTTGGAGAGGCAGCAGCACAGGGCAATAATAATAATGGTGATGAATGCAGAGCAACGATAATACCACAGCTAACATCTTATTTAGCAGTGATTATAAGCCAAATGCTGGACGTAAGATTATCTTATATGGTTATCTTAATAACCCTATCAGATAGATGCAAATATCTCCATTTTACATATGAGGCAATTGAGGTCCAGGAAGCTTAAGGAATGAACCAAGGTTATGCAGCCCATAAATTGGGGTTGGCGTCCTTGCAATTTGACTCTAGAACCTATACCTTTTTTATTATCTTCACCTAGGAATGTCCAGTCCTGGGAGCAGAAAAACCTGCCTTCTGGCTCTGTTTTCATCGCTTACTGACTGTGTGACCTTGATTAGGTGTCTTTACCTTATAATCAAGACTCCCTCACCTACAGAGTGTGATAACACTGTTTTCCTTGAAGGATTGCTAGGAGAATCAGAGTTAATACATGCCAGGTGCCTAAGCAATGAATGGTAGCCATGATATTTGACCTTAATTCAATATCATCCTAACTTTTTTCCTAGATCCTGCCCTATTTCCTCCTTAAACCACCTCCTTCCTCTTGACAGTGTCACTCCTTAGAGGTTCTGTGTTCATCCTCCAGGGAGACAAAAGAAGGCTATGAGGAATCCAAAAATCTAAAGCTTAGGTGTTCCTCTGCTAGTAAACCTGGAAGAACCACACACCCCAAAAATTGTGTGCCTGAGGAGGCTAGAAAATACTGGATCCACCCAGTAACTTCCAGTATGGGGTAGAGTAGCAATTCAATTCATGGGCTTGGAATTTAGAATTTAAATCCTGGCTCCTCATGCTCTGGGTGAAGCAAATATCTTCCCCTGTAAGACAGTGCCACTCCCATGCTCTGCTGGTGCAACATCGACGTCACAGAGGCTGGGAAACTAAAAATTGCATTGCCTAGGCTCCACTGTAGTTAGGACATCTCCACAGGACTTGGAGACAGCCATGAGCATTGTGAGGTGATGGCTATGGGTAGGGAGAGAAGGTCCTCATTGTAAAGGGGGCTCCTGTCCTCACATAGCTAAAGTTTCATTCCGAGTGTCCAGTCCCTAGTGCCAGAGGTGCTGTTGATGGGCAATGGAGGCAACAGAGTCGTGGGCCTTTCCCCTCGATGAGTCCATATGTGGCCATGCAGTACCCAAACCCCGTTCTCTGGCCCCTCTCAGAGCTAATGTAAGCTACATAGTGTTTTCTAATCAATCTTTTCAGCTAGAACTAGCTGGAATAGCTTCTGTTTTTTTGCAACCAAAAATCTTTACCAATACCCTGGAAATATTGCTATTGACTAGTGACTTGACATCTTTGATTCACTGTTTCCTCTTGTGCAAAATATAGGACTGCCTTGCTAGATTGTAGTTAGTTAAATGAGATAATGCATGTAAAATGTTTGTCACAGTGTGTGATATAAATGAGCCCCCATATAACTTAGAGAATAGTAGTGAGGACAAGCAAGTGAACAGGAAATTACAATAAGGTATGATACATAGCAGAGACGGCAGAACTCATGCAGAAACCTGAAGCCCAAACAAGATTCTCCAGTCAGAAAAGGCTTTTTGGAAGACAACACCCCCGGCCCTCCACAAAATTATTGTGATTTCTAAAGTATGACTCTCAGAAAATCACATGCAAGGGAGACAGGGAGGGAACATGGTATGTAACTGAGCATGTTCCAGGAGAAGGAGCCTGTTCCAGAAGAACGAAGGTTCATGGAGAGGAAAGAGCATGCTTTACTTGAGGAACTGAGTGTAATGTAGTGGAGAGTGTAAGGAAGGGATCTGGACCGGACGTAGGTAAACCAGATAGCAAATGACCTGGAAAATAGCCTAGAGGAGTTTGGAATTTATTGGGCTTCCCTCAACCTGTCGTTTAAAATCCACTTGTCTGGGCATGCCTACTTTTCTTCACTCAAACCACCCTTTTGCAAGTCTGCATAAGATGAATCAAACCAGACTGCAAGCTTCAGGGAGAAAGGGGAACGTGTTCCCTACCTCTCAAGGGTACTGTCTTCCCTATGTAGCTTCTCCACAAATACTTGTCAATTGCACTTTGTGTTAAGTAAAGTTGAACGGAGCATGTGCTTGTGCCTGGAATTTGTGGTGAAATAGCAAATCGCTTCTATTTGGATAAAGACCTCTGGGCCCTACCCAACAATCATACAGAGAGTTTGTTCTTTTGAACTAGCATGTGCTCTGAGCAATGAATGCTGTTTACAACATGAAGGACTTATGGACAGGGTGCCTCTCTCTTTTGACCTTATTTGTTCTTTTTCTTTCCTATTATGACATTAATTATTTCCTAAGCACATGGCTTTTTTTTTTCCTACTTAGAAATTATGCCATAAGGTTAAAAAAGTCATGGGCAGATCTTTTTTGTTTACTTTTGTTTTGTATTTGAGTCGTAAGACTTTTGTTTCATAAGATGGTATTTCAGCATTCTACAGAACACTCTTTAGCCCAGTTGGGCATTTCTGACTGCAGGGTGTGGAGCTAGTGTGGAATCAAACTGGCTATTGCCCTGTGGACTTTCGAGGACATCTTGGAAGGACTTGTTAGATTCCTGAAGAAGGATTGAGACTAGAATCAAGCGACATTTAATAGCCACTCATCAGGAATCTATGTTGCCATTTCTTGGACTAAACAGAAAACTAAAACACTTGGATCTTCAATTGTGTGCTTGGGCTGGCTCAGATCAACTTACAAGAACCAGTAGTTAAGTATTCAGGATTTCTTCAAGTCAGTTTTCAAACAATTGGTAGGTTGAAATCATCCACAGTGAGTATTTATACCATGGAACGCAACAAATCAGGGCTTCTTCCTTCCTCCTTGCTTCCAGAGAGCATGTTCATCAGCGTATCACTGCATCTATTGCATCTATCCCGTCTAGAAAAGTAGTATTTTGTATATACAGACTTTTTTAAAGGCCTGCACTCAGAGACACTGGGAGAATATGTATGTTGGGACAAAACCCACGTGTATATGTTTTCCTGGAGAATATATCCCATGATGGGGCATAGCACAGGGTCTAGTACTTAGTAGGTGTTCAATAGTTATCTATTGAATGGATGAAGTACTGGTGGGTTGACAAGCATCCCTGCAGCAGCAGCAGGGAAACTCAAGCCAATCTCCTGCAGGAATCCTTCTTGAACCACCACCATTTGAAAACGGCCACACGACCCCTGTATGAATTATGAAAAGGTTACAAAATTAAGCATAATGTCTAGAGTTGCTCTAGAAGCTGGGTTGTCACTCATATAATACTTACATCACTTTACTTTAAAAAACTTTTAACTCTATCAGTGTATTCAGCAACCATATTAAACTTTAAGCTCCGAGAACAGGATTTGTCTGATTTGTTGCTTTAACATAGCAGGCGCTCATCAAATTTTTTTTTTTAATGAGTGAAAAAATTAAAAATGTGCATAATAATCCTGTATGAAAGTGCAACCCTTTGTGTCTTTCAGCATGTTTGATGGGCATTGCCTTATTGATGCTCGCAATATCCCTGTGAGTGGGTAGGATGAAACAATTATCCTTCCAAGCAGCTAAAATAGTGCCTGACGTGTCAGGGACACTAAACATTCATTGAATTAGTTATTAATTAATCATCCCCTTTCACAGATGAAGAAACGAGCTTTCAGAAGTTACCTGACATGGCGCAGGTTTTGTATCATTTCTGTTTACACTGTGCTGCCTCTCCTCATAGTCCCTTAACTTTAAAAAATGCTTCATTGTGCACTTTCTCATTTATCACCATCAGAGTTCTATCAGATAGGCAGGTATTTTTATTCATGCTTTAGGAGGTTGTAATACAATGGCACAGAAAGTTTTAGTAACATGCTTGAGATTGCATGGAGATTTGAGGGTAAAGCTTGTATTACAATCGATGTTGCCTAAAGATTCTGCGGCTAGACTGTATATTGTGTAAGATTGTATCATATTTTACTGACTCATTCCTTCAGAGAAAGACTGGTCAAAACAGGCTAATAAGAAGCATTGTATCATAACACATTCAGAAATAATTTCTAAATATTGTTAGGAACCCTCCAAACTTATTTCTTTCACTTGAAACATCTTAAAACCTGCTGATGATTAGATTTTCTGCTTTGCCACTTAAGTGTACTGAAGATTCAAGTTGAATTTGCAAATATAAAATTACAAGAAATCACCAAGTTTCTCTTTTGTGAATGGAATTTTGATTTTTTAAATAATCTGAGAAGGTGCTCATTTTCCATGAATATGGAAATTCCATGACTGTTCTTTCCCTAGGACTCTAACGTTTCCTAATGGCCACAAGACCCCTGTATGAATTATGAAAAGGACACAGAATTAAGCATGATGACTTTTGCATTTAGGTTGTAAAACGATATTATTCCCAGCACAGTGCCTCATTTCCGATGAAAAGTTTGCTGCCAGTTTCCCCCTTTTTCTGTAGACCACATCACCACTCATTTTATTAAATCCACCAGAAACTCCTGGAAACATGTATGATGTCGGTTTTTTCTTTTCTTTCTTTTTTTTTTTTTTTTTTTTATGTGGGGGAAAAGAATTTTGGATGTGGGAGCTGGTTCACATTTCTGAAACATGTTTTTTCACTCTTGCTGTTCCCTTTTGACCTTCCTGAGGATGCATGTGGGTGTTAAATTGTTACCAAAGGGAGGGGCCCTTGGAACTACAACGAGATCCACACACACAAAGACACACTTTCCCACACACAGGACTTGGCTCGGTTGCACTTTCATGGAATGCTGAATGGAAAAGATGCAGGGTGTTTTTGATCTGCAAAAAAATTTAGCCAGTATAGTGGCCATCATTTTCTGTTTTAAAACAGTCAGATTAATATTTGAGTTGGAAGGCAATACGTGTGAAGGGAGAGGGTGTGGCTGGCAAATGTTTCCTCTCTTAAAAAAGTATAAACATGATATATTCTGTTTATAAACATTTAAATGTTACAAAGAAATACAAAGTGCAAAATAGAAGTTTACCCTTTCTCTCTTCTCATCTTACTCTGAAGAGTAACTATTATAAGCCTTAATGTTTGTTTTGAATTTTTTGTTTAATCAAGAATTGAGATTATATAATTTGTGTTAATCATTTCTTTTGAGGAAGAAAGTTGATCACAAAAAAGTATCTTACATACGTATCCTACAACCTGCTCTTTTATCTTTTAAAAATAGATTCTGGGTAATTTTTTCTGTCAGAATGGACTTCCAGGACTTCACTTATTTTTTTTAAGGATTGTATAGTGTTGGCTGTGCCATTTTTAAAAACTGATCCTCTATTGGTGAGCATTTGGATGGCTTCCAAATGTTCACTGTTACTCATCGCGTCACCTTGAACCTCCGTCTTTACACAGCGAGGTTGTATTCCTCTAAGCTTGATGTGTGGCGGTGGAATTTTTAGAGGGAGTGTATTAGTAACACTTGTAATTCCAGGGAGGAATATCTGTATTAAAAAAGAATTTTCATTGATCATCACAAGTCAAGTTTCAGTTGCATAGAAGACAAGACCAGCGCCAAGACTTACTCATATTGTACTATGCTCAATACTAGTTACTCATTTAAATCACTTTGTGGAGGGGAGCTTTCTGAAATAAATCAATGTCTATACACCGCTCTGACAAAGTACATCAGAATCTCTTTTATTGGGGCCCAAGTACCTGTATATTTTTCCAAAGCTCCTTAAGCCAGATTCGGAGCCACTGTTCCAGTGAAAATGCCTCTAGCATAGCAATGAATGTGTCATTGTTCTATGTCTAAGTTCATATGTTTCGTGCCCAAACATATACAAGCATGTGTGTTTTATATAGTTAGCATAATATGTTTTGTTGCTGTTGTTTTTTACTTTGTACTTGACTGTTTGGTACATTTGGCCTCAATTGATATTAGATAGCCCAGAAACATAGTATATGTTATGTACAGCTCTGCATACAAATAAGATCAGGAGAATGATCAAAGAGACAAATGGGAACTTTAATGGGGAAATGGTGAGAAGTCCTGGATGTGATTAAATGGAAGATAAAAGGGCCATTAAGCAACTGTGCAAAGTAATTTTTAGACTGAAAAATTGTAGACAGTCCTATATAAATAGAATCCATATAGAGTATTAACACTACTGAAGCAAATGACCTTTCATCTTCTTCTCCTATATTTCTTCAGCTCACAGAGATGAAGTTGGCAGGTGATGCAAGGTATCTGAATATGTGCATGTAGATGGACGCTTGTCTTGTGTTGGCCAGAAGCTGCCACCTTATAAAGATTTTTAGTATACAATGTGCAAATTGCATTCACATACATTCTTTTATGTAACCCTCACATCATACTTGCAATGTTGGCAGAGAAGACAATAGTAACCTTCATTATAGAGAAGTAACTGAGACTTGGAGAGAAGGAACAAGACCAAGACAATAGTATTAGCACATGAGAAAGCTGGAAGAACATTTACTTCTAATTGATACTCCTGTGGAATTAGTCCCTAAGGTTTCTGGCTCCTAGGTTGTGCTCTTTATGTTAATATACAAATGTCAGCAAGGGCAGACCAGACAGCGTAGTGTGAACTGTGGCAATTAGAAAAGAATCCTGTGTAGGCTGGGCGTGGTGGCTCATACCTGTAATTGCAGCAATTTGGGAGGCCGAGGCGGGTGGATCACCTGAGGTCAGGAGTTCGAGACCAGTCTGGCCAACATGATGAAACCCTGTCTCTACTAAAAAAATACAAAATATTAGCCAAGGGTAGTGGTGGGTGCCTGTAATCCTAGCTACTTGGAGGCTAAGGCAGGAGAATCGCTTGGACCCGGGGGACAGAGGTTGCAGTGAGCTGAGATTGCACCACCACACTCCAGCCTAGGTAACAAGAGCAAAACTACACCTAAAAAAAAAAAAAAAAAAGAAGAAAAAAAAGAAAAGAAAAGAACCCTGTGTAAAGACCCTGAAATTTTAAACATTGTTAGTACAGTGTGAGAAAATAATTATGTGTATATAATGTATATTATTACATATATTATGTATATATTATATATATTACATATATTATGTAATATATATATATATAGCCAGATTCAGCAGAGAGGCTTTCAATGTGGAATGAATTTTAGAAAACCTAGATTTTGCGTAGTAGAAAACTAGAGACAGAATCTGCCTTAGAAGTTGATAGAAATATTTCATAAAGTATTTAAGAAGATATTGGAAGTATTTTAAGCATAGATGAATGTGTTCCAGAAGGAGAGACCTTCTAGAATCTTTTCTTTCTGTGTTTCAAAAGTATATATTAAGACATATATCTGTAATGCCACTGTCCTCCAATGTCCTCTTTGTTGCAAGACCTTGACATTGCTAAGCATGGATTTGACAACCCTGGTGATTTTCAAGAACATAACTTCCATGGTGGTCCAGGGATTGCTATTTGTTGCCTGGAGAGAAAACACATTATGACCCATTTCCTCACGAGTTTGGATTGTTTTTCAAATTAGTCAGTAATCATCTCGCTGAGAATGTACAAGGCAGTGTGTTGGGATGGACCAGTAATTAGGGAATTTCTGGGCCAAAAGAATAGAAGAAAATATATTTTTTATTTTTCAGGAGGGCAAAATGAAGGCAACAACACTGAAATCAAGGCAGAGAAAGATGGACAGACAGTAAGCACAGCTCAAGTCTTGAACTCTAAGTTTGAATCCTTTTAACCTTATATAACCAGAAAGTACTTTACATTTTTTCCTTAGCATTTTCTTCTGTTGATTTTCTCAACCATCTTGTGAGTTCAGGGAGAAAGGCAATATTGGCTTAAATTTTTAGATGAACAGCAGCAGAAAATGTTTTAATAATTGCCCAAGAGTATGAATACAACATTAATAGTCCAGCTGAGACCAGAACTCAAGACTCCGTACAGAAATTCTTGTCTCTGTGTCTCATACTTTCTATTTCCAAACTGGATGAGGGTTTTCCTTATGGTGGTATATATACGGCAGCAGATGCCTCAGTAAACAAGAAGATTCATGCTTGGGGTGAAGAAGAAGAAGAAGGGAATGAGTTCAACTTAGCATGTAAAAAAGGAAAACAACAGAAGAGCTGAAGATTTCAGTGTGAGAAAAGACATTTATTTCTTTTCTGACTACTGAGAAGCGAGGAGCAGTGAGAATCACAACATGAGTTGGGTGTAGATATGGATCCTATATTATGTTGTTAAGTAAAGCTGTTTGTAATCTCTGAGACTGTTTCAGGAATAAGATCCACGAGATAATGCTAGAAGAACACAGTTTTATGATTTTTTTTAAACAACAAAAGACAGGAACTTAATTTTAACTAGGTTTGACCAAAATTCTAGGACAGGTAATTGACTAGAGAAGCACTGAAGCCTGAGCAAAGAATGTGGTGATTTCTAAGAGCCAACATGGGTTCACCAAGAATGAATACTATTTCCTTTTTAAAAAATCATATTATCACATTGAGACATAATGAAGACATAAATAAAGTCAAACTGAATTGTAGTAAAGCATTGGGCAGAATTTTCATTTGGAAAATTTGTTCCCTCCAAAATTCATGTCAAAATTTAATCCTCAGTATTCCAGTATTGAGAAGCTGGGCCTTTAAGAGGTGATTGGGTCATGAGGGCCTTGCCTTCATGAATGGATTAATCTATTCATGGATTAATGAGTTAATGGATGAATGGATCATCATGGAAGCGGGACTGGTGGCTTTATAAGAGGAAATAAAGAATCTGGGACTAACATGCTCAGCCCCTTAACCATGTGATGCCTTGTACCACCTCAGGCCTGTGCAGAGAGTCCTCACCAGCAATCACCTGAGGTCTGGAGTTTGAGACTAACCTCACCCATATGGTGAAACCCCGTCTCTACTAAATACAAAAAATTAGCTGGGCATGCTAATGCCAAAAATGGTGGCACGTGCCTGTAATCTCAGCTACCTGGGAGGCTGAGACAGGAGAATCGCTTGAACCCGAGAGGTAGAGATTGCAATGAGCTGAGATTTCACCATTGCACTCCAGCCTGGGCAACCAGAGCAAAAACTCCATCTGAAAAAAACAAACAAACAAAAAAAGAGTCCTCACCAGCAAGAAGGCTCTCACTAGATCCAACCCCTCAACCTTGGACTTCTTAGTCTCCATAACTGTAAGTAAAACATAATACATTCCTTTTTGTTATCAAAGTTTCAAGTATTCTATTATAAGCAACAGAAAACAAGTGAAAATAATATCAAGTAAAAATGATCTTGATCAACCTACAGGAGGGTCTTTATTGGCATGTCACTTGGTTCTACCATTGACTAGGGTATACTGAAAGTTTTATCAAGTCTCTGTGTATGTGCTTATGAAACTTTCAGATAAAAACCCGAGGGGACTACTGATAGGATATTACAGAGAATTGATTTATCAGCTATCCTGAATAAAAATGAAGTAAGGAAATTAATGAGAAAATAAAAAGAAGTATGTGTCTGGGGGGACTGTGGAAGGTGTAGGACTTCCCATGTGTTCCTTCCTCTGTGTGGAGTAAGTTGAAGATAGGTGTTATGAAGCCCTTAGATCCTCCACCTGTCCTTCGATAGCCCAGTGCGTCTTGAGGCTGAACTCTCAGCAGGCACTTTCTGTTTAAGAGCAAGAGCACAACTTTGGGAAAAGAGAAAAGGTATTTGGGGAGAAAGCAGCATTGCAGTAAAGAATTACAGAGCAGGAAAGAATGTGAGAAGTGAGAAAGCAGGACAGTTAGAACTTCTGAGAAGTATTTCATACACTATTCACTTAAACTCACAGTAAGAATTTCCCATTATTTCTCAAGATTTCCGGAGCTGTATCTTTGCCACACAGAATAGACTAGGCCATGTGGGGCTATTGCAAGTAACAAAATTAAGTTTCACAATTATATAATAAAGGGAGAGGCCGGGCGTGGTGGCTCACACATGTAATCCCAGCACTTTGGGAGGCTGAGGTGGGTGGATCAGGAGGTCAGGAGTTCAAGACCAGCCTGGCCAACATGGTGAAACCCCATCTCTACTAAAAATACAAAAATTAGCTGCTTGTGGTGGTGCACATCTATAATCCCAGCTACTCGGGAGGCTGAGGCAGGAGAATCGCTTGAACCTGGGAGGCGGAGGTTGCAGTGAGCTGAGATCGTGCTACTGCACTCCAGCCTGGGTGACAGAGCAAGACTTCGTCTCAAAAAAAAAAAAAAAAAAAAACATAAAAGAAAAAAAAGGAGAACCTCTGGATTTCATCTTGCCTTCATCTTTTCTCATCTTATATTCTTGTCTTATATCATCTCCTTTATTTCCATGAGTTGAGCTACCTAGTAAAATATCAATGACCACTGAATGTATGGCTCTGTCTGAAACCTCTCTCCTGAGTTCCAGCTTGGAATTCAAACTGTCCACGTGGAATTCACAGCCACCTCAAGCTCAATGTATACAATCAGGAAAACGATAACTCTTCACTTCCTTGGAGAGGAATACTGTAGCAGAAGAAGTACTCCATTTTCTTAACTGAAGAATGAGAAGCCTCAGTCATAAGATCCCTAAGTCTCTTTTCAACTCTAACATTTTTCTGGACAAGTAGAATCATCTTGTTCTTCATTGTTCTAAAAAGACCCAGGTGAAAGTAACCAAGAGGCTGATTTAGATAAAAATAAAGACCTTTTTCCATTAGAGCTACCTCTGAAGGTGGTGAGCTCTCATCATGTGAGGTAGTTAATTCAGTTCAGCTGTGAGAATGCCATGGGATGGATTCTCTCTGCAAGAAAAGTTGTTCTGAACCTCCGAAGTCTTTTTCAACTCTAAAAGTTACACACACACACACACACACACACATGTTTCGTATATACAAATTTTAAATTAGATGTATAATTTGAATATTTTGCACAAGTCATAATTACAAATTTTGCATATCAGTCCATCCCACTTGCATGACAAATTTGATGAATTCCTATTTCTCTTGTTAATTTTTCCTCCTTTTCTTCAGTTAAAAATTAAGCATACTATATATTTCATCACATTAGTCCTCTTATACTAACTCATTTCTAAATCTCTTTACAATTCTACATAACAAAGTCATCCTTTTTATCAACTACATCCTGCCCAAGAGTTACTAATGGGGTTGATAATGCAGTTCTTGTGGTAGCCAACTTTGGCACTGTGAAAAGTAAGGACATCATGCTAACCGATCCAAGCCTGTCCCAAGTAACCTTGGTCACAGGGTCTCATTAATCACAATATATTTTCCATAGCAACAAAATTGCACATTCAATAAAAAGCAATTGCTCTTAGCAAGAGTGAAGCCCCAGGAGATGGAGCAGGAGAGCATTATTTTTTATAACAACTAGAGGACGTAAGTTCTATTAGAAGAAAATGCAGTAGGAAAGCACAGTATAAAAAATGATGCCTCCCTTAGAGCAGGTCCCAAAGGGTAACTGGGTATGTTGGGTGTGGGAGGGCTGCACTTTCTATGTCTTTCAAGGTAAGGGAAAAGAGTCATGTTTAGAGCCCTGATGATTGGTCCCATTTGTCACATGGCAGTGTCTCATCCTAACAGTGCAGTGGAAAGAATCATTATAATAACAATGGATAACACTTATTGACTGCCTACTGTATGTCAGATACCCTACTAAGCACCATACGGGCTTTATCTCATCTAACTTCACAAGAACTCTCATGTAAGTTTTATCATTATCACCATTTTTAAGTGGAGTGAACCAAAGTTTGGTTTGTCTGTTATCACAGATGGAAGAAACATTCATCTCCCCAACTCCAGGCCTCACATTTTCAGCCAGTTGGCTCTTTTGTCTTCCAAGTCCTGCGCTCCAGTTTATCTCCAACAATGGAATGGTCATTGGTCACCGGGGAAAAATCGTTATTAAAGGTTGTTACATCTCATTGCAATTCATCTGGAGGCTTTAAGCCTTCAAACCAAGACTTGAAAACTTGTGAAAGAGAGTGAAAAATGTTCTCAATGGATCAGAAATTGTGGAATTGTGAAATATGGCCTGTGGCCCAAGAAGCTTAGTCTTCTTTAGAATTTTCCACATATGCAATATGAATGGAAATCAGTTTTTGTGGTCCAAATCCCAAATATTCTGAAGTCATGGAGTTCAAATTGAGCTAGTTAAGGAAATTGTTGTAGACTGTCCCATACAAGACCTGCATTGGAATATGATCTTCACATATGGATTGATAATTATATAAACGAATTGATGGATGCATTTTAGATGATGGAAGGAAAAGAGTATACTTCAGGTTGATCCTAAAGTTTGGACAGGATGTGGATAGGTATGGAAATAGAAGTGAAGCTTGAAGTAGCTGATTCTCCTGCATCTCATTGAGCACAGGGGTATGAATCTCAATGTGGCTATTTACTAGCTGTGGAATTTGGGGCAAGTCATTAATGCCTCTGTGCATCATTTTTATTACTCAAAAATGCATGATAATAGGCCAGATGTGGTGGCTCATGCCTGTAATCCCAGCTACCTGGGAGGCTGAGGCAGGAGAATCGCTTGAACCTGGGAGGGGAAGGTTGCAGTAGCTGAGATAGTGCCATTGCACTCTAGCCTGGGTGACAGAGTGACACTCTGTCTCAAAAAAATAAAAATAAAACAAAAAACCCACAAAAGTGCATGATAATCATTTCTACTCTGTCGAAAGAATAAAGTGAAGTAATGATCTTTGCAGATCATCTCATGACTGGTTTCTCATCACTCAGGGCTCATATCCACTGTGAGCTCCTCGGTGAAGTTCTTCCTGACCTCCACATGGGGACGCCCCACTCTTGGCCGCACCATTCTCTGCTCTATTACCCTGATTTTTTTTTCAGATATTTGTCACTCTCTGTAACAATCATATATTTATATTTGTTTAGGTACTTTTTGGCCTCACTCAATAAAATGCAATCTGAGATTGGGGAGCTTGTGTTTTTGTTCACATCTCTATATATATCCTTGGTGCTTAGAGCAGTGACTGCCGGAGGGTAGATGCTTTTTAATGCATGCTTGAATGAATGAAAAAATGATAACCACTGGGATATTTGTTAAAAAATACAAATGCCCCGGAACCCTAGAGACTGATTCAGAGGCTCATTCTGAGGACTCCAGGAAATGGGAATGTTACAAGTTCTTCATGTGATTCCAGTGTGGTTTCCAACTTGGTTTCGGAACTTTCACATTGTAAAAATTGACTTTGCCCTCAAGGAACTTTCAATTTTAAAGGGCAGACAATGTCACTGCTTAGTGAAGGAATGGTAAACATCTCTACCAATTCGATCACCATAGGACCGAGCTAGGGCTGCTTTGGTCTTCTGGAACTACAAAGAAAAAAAATAGAAGGACAAAATGCTTTAAAAGAGGAGAGAGGGGAGGGGTGGAAAAAGGCAAAGATAGGGTGAGATGAATAAGTACACAATAAGACGCCCCTCTGCAGTGGTCTGTTAGAACAATAATAAAGAAATAAGAAGAAAAATGCAGAAGAAACAGATGTCGCTGCCAGAAGTTAAATACACATCTGTTAAGAATGCTCTTCTCATATGCAGGGTCAGAAAAATATGTACAAATGTAGCACCTCTCTGATTGACAGAAAAACCTCAGTTCTGGCACTGGGAATCTTGTTTTCTTGACAGCACTTTGTTTTAAAGCTGGAGGCAGAGAAATGTCTTATGCATGTCCTTAAACTGGAAGGCCTTTTGTTCAGGATACTTATACCATTTGCAGATAATGATGTGCATAGCAGTTTCAGCTGTCTGCATATGCATTTTTATGTTTTTTTATGACAGCTCTGCGTACTGAACTAAAAGGCCATTTAGAACTGTCAGGCACTGACAAGCATTACCCTTTACATTTACAATTCTGTTAGCGTGCATTGTCAGGTGGGCTCACCAGACTGCAGAAATGTGATTTTCTTTGAAACCTATGTATGACTTTAATTTAATACAGCAGCCTCAAAAAAAGAAAAAGAAAAAAAAAAAAAAGACAGAGTGTGAGCCCAAGAGAGCTTTATTAAGTATTCTTTTTTCATTAATCTCCTACTTTTTTGTTTTTATAAGACCCTTCCTTTATTCCTTATCTCTTTCTTCCTTTTCCCTTTCTCTTCTCTATTATTTCCTCTTTTCTTCCTTCTTCTCTATAGATTCCTTCAAGTCAAGCAGAAGGCAAGTCAGCCTAGGGAACTGACTATCCCTGTCTGAGCCATGCCAGACTATCTCTTACTTTCCATTTGGTCTAGGGTTAATTTTTAGTCGAACCAATTTTTAAAAGATGTTGGGCACGATGTAGTGTGGAATGACTATCTGGATAATGGGAACATGGAAAGAATTCATATAATCCAGCTAATGACTAATCATTCCCCATTATCACTACCACCTGTCTTTGAGAATCTCTTTTCTTTTCCCAAAACATTGATCTCAACAGTCTAGAGAGCTGTTCCTATAAAAGACACTGGCAAACACTGTAACAGAATTGAAGGCAATGTGAAGATGCGGGTTTACACTACAGGATTTTATGGTTCACCCGGGATAGCCAGCCATGTGCATGAAACAAAAAGTTTCAGGCCAACCACAGTGGCTCTTGCCTGTGATCTCAGCACTTTGGGAGGCCAAGGTAGGCAGATCACAAGATCAGAAGTTTGAGACCAGCCTTACTAACATGGTGAAACCCCGTCTCTACTAAAAATACAAAAATTAGCCGGGCATGGTGGTATGTGCCTGTAATCCCAGCTACTCGGGAGCTGAAGCCGGAGAATCACTTGAACCCAGGAGGCGCAGGTTGCAGTGAGCTGAGATTGCAGCACTGCACATCAGTCTGGGTGACAGAGAGAGACTCCATCTCAAAAACAGAAAAAGAAAGAAACAGAGAAGTTTCAGCTCAAGCGAGGCTGAAATGAAATGCTGGCATGTATGTGCTGACCTGAGACAGACCTGCCAAAGAATGGCAAAGCTTCAGCGAGCCCCTTCACTTGCTTGTCTCCTGTGCATTCCGGGGGTGGTTGGGAGCAGAGAGGAAGCTGAGTCAGAAACAGAATGCACGTTTTAATCAACATTGCTGTTAAACTACTTTCAGAGATCACAGTGGGGGAAAGAGGCCTGAAATGTTCAGTCTCCCTTTTGTACCTTAATTTTGCATCCATAATTTTGTGTCCTTTATCTTGTAAAGGATTCCCCAAACTGTACAAGCCTCAGGTCCCATCACCCTGGACTTGTCTGCTTCTGTGAGTGCTCTAGTGAGCAATGTTTTTGGGGCAGTCAAGGTAGGTTTTCTTTAAAAAGCCGGACTTTACCTGGCCCTCCATAAAGCGCAGGATTTGGCTCAGTGGAAAGGAAGGCCACGTCGTATCAGCAAATCGAGTTTCAGGAAAATACTGGTTAAAGGCTAAACTTCTAAAACCCGCTGTTTTAGGCAATTGACAAGTATTCTTTTTAACTTTTTATAATTGAGAAATACAGGAAGTGCAATGTGTACTAATCTTGAGTGTGTGGCTTGAGAAATTTTGCAATCTTAAAACCGTGGAGCCACATCCAGATAAACATCGACAGTAGTTCCAGGTCCTCCGAAAGTTCCTGACTTCTGAGTGTAAAATGTATAATCCCCTCTACCACATTTTTTCAGAAAGGCCAGAAAGACAGCATAGAGCATACTGAGAATGCTGAATTTGGTATCAGGAGAGCACATTTTGTGTCGGTCCATGAACAAAACGGCTGTTCAGAAAAAGAATCCAACCCAGACGGACGGAGAGTTACCGCCCTCCTTCCTTCATCCGAAGAATAAGAAACACCCTAGCGCACGATGAATGCCCTGATGGCAATGCCCAGCTTTATGTGTGGACAGCAAAAAGTGTTACCTGTTATCTGGATGGTGACTTGCAATTTTGCTTGTGCCTGCAGTTATACAATTAGAGTTGTATAACTTTGAGTTACGTCTTGCCCTTTGCATTTGGTTATTTGAGAAATCATATTTGTCACCTTCAGTGTGACTGGTGTCATATCAAATTCTAAGGCCTTTCTTCAAATTTGCTAATCGATAGCTTTGTTTTTCCCGGCATAGTGGTGAGATGAGACCCCCAGGCTCCTGATAGCAGGTGGAGGAGAAAACGAGAATGCTAAGAGGGAAGCTGAGAGGAGTGATACTCCGGCTCTGCCAGCGACTCAGGCTGTCTTCGCCAGCTGCACTGTGAGCCCAGGCTGGTTAACGCTTCCTCCTGGAGGAGAAAAGCTAAGAGAGGACACAAAATCCGTACAGCGCACTCCCCCTCAGCCCCTCCTCTCTGTCTCCTCTGTGCACTAACCTCCAATGCCCTGCGGGAACCAATTACCGTATTCTAATGAGTGCAGTTTCCAATAACTGCATTTGACGGGCCTGTTACCTCTCTCATCTCAACTCACCTTTCCCAGCCACGAAGCAGGTGGCCCGGTGCTTGCTCACTGGCCGGGCATCTCCCGGTGAGGTCACCAGGGATGCAGGACTATAAGGATGGCTGTGTGAATCCTGCTGTTCACAGAATGCAAAGGACTGTAGGCCAAGCTGGCAAGCGAATAAGTCAGGCAGGTTGGTGGCTTTGGACAAACATGGTTCACTTGTTTGAAATAGTCTTTGGGGACCAAAATGAAGAGTCATGTTTTTTAAAAAGCCCCTGTGGCCTGGATATGCTTGCCGAAGAGGAGTAAACAGTGGTTAAGAGCATGAGCATTGGAGTGAGGAAGACCTACCTGAGACTTATTCTTCATCAATTACTAGCTGCCTGACCTCCAGCCAGTTCCTTCATGTCTGAATGAGCCTAGGTTTTGTCATCCATAAAATGGGAATGATCATAATCCCCACTTTGTACAGTTGTTGTAAATATTTAAAGAATAGTGGATGCAAAGCCCTTGGTGCTTTTTTCATTGGCTTGTTGAATAAAATGGAGCTATTGTTATTCTAACACCGGTTGGCCTAATACAGATGGAAGTAAATATACATTTTTATCATTTCCTGGCAAAGCCCTGACCCTTTTTCCTGGATCTGCTCATGTCTCTACCCTTCCTGTCTCAGACTCCACTCAGCACTATGATATCACCTCTGTTCTGTGCAGCCATTATAAAGCATGAGACTTGGATGTACAGGCACCAAGACATATTAACTGACAAAGGTAAATTTTTATATATGATATGCATGTCCATCTACATATGTAGGTACGGAAATGCGTAAAAAGGCACTGACCAAGTTAGTGGCACTCCAAGTCATCTTGGAGTGAGGAGCGAGAATAATTGGAGTAGAATAGAAAGGAAGGTAATTTCACATTTTACTCTAACTCCCCCTGGATTGTCTTTTTCTTTCTTTCTGTTTTTGACACAGAGTCTTGCTCTGTCACCCAGCCTGGAGCACAGCGGTGCAATCACAACTCACCATCATCTTGAACTCCTCAGCTCAAGTGATCCTCCCGCCTCAGCCTCCCTAGTAGCTAGGACCACAAGCGTGCACCATCACGTCGGGCTGATTTTCTTTTCATTTAATTTTTTGTAGAGACGATGTCTTGCTATGCTCCCAGGCTGGTCTCAAATTCCTGGGCTCAAGCAATCCTCCTGCCTTAGCCTCCCAAAGTGCTGGGATTACATGAGTGGACTTCGTAGATTCTCTTTAAAAATAAGAGTGTATTCAGGCATTACTCGTGCAGTTTAAAAAAAGAAATAATAAAGATGTGTTTAAATGGTCCAAGGTTAGAAGTTGTGGTTTTGTCGATCTTGGGGCCCTGGAGGTTCCCCATACCCTGCAGGGTCACTGCACTGAGGCACTCCACGCCTGCCTCTTTCAAAGCACAGCAGGTACCCTCCGCCACTTGGTCATGTATTCCAACTCTTTCTTGTCTATTCTCAAGAGACTGTGTCACTCAAGCCCCTGACCTTCTACCCACTGATAGGAAAAGTTTGGGTGTTTTATAATCCTTTAAAATGTTTTTTAAAAGTGGGAAAGAGAAAAAATTGTCTCCAGATTGTTTGGAAGAAAATTCAGATTTACAAATAGATAATGTGGAAAGTGACTGTTATCTTTATATAAACATTTGAGAATTCATCAAAGCATTTCTTTAACTATTTGGCTCCCTTATGCATGTAGAAGAGTTTGCTTACTGCTCATTAGCCATGGCAAGAAGTCAGGGAGACCGTCAGTTCCTGCAATTCAAGATCAATACCAAATGCAGATCAACATTCTCCAGTGTCCAGTCAAGCCATGAGAACTAGAAATGGGTCTGGAGAAATCTGATGGAGCCCCCTTTGCATAGTGTTTTTGGCAGTTTGCAGTGATACATTCGAAATCAGTCAAGAAACGCATCTCTCATAAGGAGTTTGTGTCCTGTCTGTTCTTCTGAGTATGTGAAAAAGACCACAATCCCCTTTAGGCACCTGTTGTCTGGAGGAGAGGGAAGGCTAGATGCACAGAGCCATGGAGCCCTCCAGAGGGCCATGGTGCCCGACGTAGGTCTACGCCCAGGGTGGGAAGCTGAACTCAAAAACAGGGAGAAATTTAAAAAGTGGAGAGAGGGCTGGGCTGTCTCTGAGCCTGCTGAGGGTAAATCGAGGCTCACTTCCCTTCCTCCATTGTCTGACTCTTTCCTCCCCACCCTCTAGTCTCTTTCCTCTCCACCTTCCTGACCCAGAAACTTTGCACAGGCTGTTCCCTAAGCCTTAAACACTCTTCCCCAGTTCATTGGCTCACTGACTCCTACTCACTATCTGAGTTTCAACACCCTGTTCAGGGATGCCATTCTTGACCTACCCAAGTGCCCACCCATTGTAAGTTATTCCTTAATTTTTTTCTCATAAACCAGGTTATTTTCTCTCATAGCACATAGCAATCACGATTTATATCACATATGAATTTGTCCATTGAATGTATTTAATCCCTGTTTTTTATGAGGTCGTAAGCTCTTTGAACGTAGGACTCTCATGTAATCCCCTATTTGGTGCTTGGCACAGAGTCTGGAGTATAGTAGATGCCCAATAAATATTTGTTGAATGAAAGGATAAATTAATTAACTTAGTAAATTAATCAATTACCCTAGGTATTCCACAACAAATACATATAGCTCTTCATTTACTCTGCTCCATGTCTCTGAAGGCTCTTTCTCCTCCTCTCTATTTATCTAAATCCTCATCAGCCTCAAAACCCAATAACAAGGATAGTGATTGTGTTGATTATATTAACCCCCTCTGGACCCAGTACTGAGAATTCCTTATAGATGGAATCTTATTCGATCTTCATTACTCTATTATTATTACCAAATATCAAAGGGCAGCCACTCAAAGACCCTGCAGCAATGTAAGGATTCTGCAACCTGCATCTTGGAGCCCAGGAGTGCTGGGGAATTGAAAGGTGAGGACAGTGCCCCAGCTCTTTGTGATTTGCACTTGGCATCTCTCTAGGGTGTCTGCGTTTGAAGCTGAAGGGCTGTGGCTGCTGCTGCCGTTTCCTTCCTTTTGTAATTCTCCCCAGCACTCTGGGACTGCTGGATTCTGCTGAGGAGGGAAGAGCAGAGAGAGATTTGTTATTGCTTTTCTGATGCTTTCAGTTACTTGGTCCTCGGGGGGTTATAGGTAGAGGAGAAGAAGCCAGACATATGCAGGAGACCTAGACTGTTAAAATATAAGGTGGCTGATGAAGGAAGTGGTGTGATTTGTGAAGCAATAAAAATTGTTATTTCTACTCACCCATGCACTCCATTCCCTTCTTCCTCCAAAGCTCCCAAAGTACAGAGGTGAAGGCAGCAGTGTTCTGAGAGGCCAGGCTGCTGTGTGGAAGCAAGCTAGTCTGTGAAGCTCAGCATCTACACTGAGAGCCTCAGTATCCTCATCTCGAAAATGGACATAACAATAGTTGATAGCCAATAGAGTTTCAAGAGGAGTCAATGAGAAAACATGTGTGAAACCTTCAAAGACTGCCTAGTACCACATCACATTTTCAGCAAGTACTGGTTATTATTTTTATGGCTTATTCAGTAAATGTCTAAAGTTAAGCACCAGTCTGAATCCACGTCCGAATTTTTCTGATTCCTAACTCTGTTCTTCTAGAAGCACCCTGATCCATTCCGTGACTGTTTGCCTGCACTGTGAGCAGAGGGGGGAAGAGCAAAGATTAATTAAGAAAGAGTTGTAAAAAAAATTCACTGAATATCGAATGGATGTAATATTAACATACGTAATTACTTCTCAACTTCAGAAGCTATAATATCAAAGATAAAAATCATGTCAGCTTCAATCTTTTTCTCATTGTCGATTCAGACCATTACATTAATGACTAACTTTCTGAGCTGTGTCATTTTCTCCTGGAAAGATACCTTTTTTTGAGTTTAAGCACGGAAGCCCTTTCCCAGGCACACCCTGGACTTGAGGGTGGCAGGGAAACCACCCTGGGGAGGCCTCTCCCCGCCCCGCCTGCTGCTGCAATTGTCGGTGGTCCTCTCCCAGCGGGAGGAAACAAAGGTAATTACTGGCACAGGCAGCCGAGCCTTGCCTTTGGCCCCGCTGTGGAGTTGGCTCCTGGGGCTTCAGCAGGAGGTGGGAGCCATGTGTGAGTAAGCTGCTGAGTGTCCCTAATTCAGACACTGTTCTAGTAGGCACCAGAAACCACAAGCCTTCCGGGCTGAGCTTGTTCCTAGAGAAGAGGTCCTCATGTAACCTGAAGTTAGGCTCTTGGTCATTTTAAACAGAGGCCCTCACTCCCACCTCTGGTCTTGGCTCTTTGGTCTGGACCCTCCAGCCGTACGAGACACGACAGAGTCTGTGGGAACTAGAGTGTAGAATCCTCTCCTAGGACTAAGTGAGCTCCGCCTCTGCAGAGGTAAGAAATGAAAAGCATCCTAAGGGTTTTCGCCACATCGGGTGCAAGCATAGCGTCCTTTTAAGTTCTTCTCTTTTTCCAGGACCTCAGGATAGAACTGGGGCAAGGAAGAAATCCCCATTCTTCAGATAAAGACATTGCCCAGTGTCAAAGTAGTACACGAAGTTCAGTGGTCTAGCTCCTTTGCAGCCCCTTGAAACAACGAGCCAAATGGGAAGGTAAAGAGAAGTTTTCTAAATTTTTTTCTAATTTTATTTTAGTGCCCGTCTCTACTCAAGGCCTTTCCTCTAGTTTCTCCCCCTTTCATTAAGTGGCCATTTCTGCCACTGGCTGCTCAGAGCACCTCCTCCCCAAACAAGCATCTTTGTTTTTTCTGGGATTCTCTTCTCTTGCTATTCCTATGTCAGGTACAAACTTTTTTCTGGCCTCTTTCCTTCTGTTAGCTCTGACTCAGGAAACTAATTATGGAAACATGATTTTCCATTGGTTCACCTATTGCCCCATCACACAGAAATGCCAGTGAGTTTAAGATGGGCTGACTTACAATTGGGGCTACATAAAATACAGTCCTCCCCAGAACTAGAGATAGTCATGGAAAGCAGCTGAAACTGAATTTTTCCGGAGTAGTCTGTGTGATTTCACCTGGGGTGGTATGCCCTGAACCCTAAGGTGTTCTGCACAAAGAAAAGAAACAGTGCTTCCTCTGCTCCTTCAAATCAAGTCTATCCCTAACTTGGAGCAAGTGTAAAAATGGAGACCCATGTGCTGTACATCCATATATTTAAGAAATAACTCCAGCCAGCTACTAAATACAGTACTCCTGTTATTACCTTCACAACATCCTACAAGGCTACCTTCTAAGTTAGAATTCTTAGACTTTCTGGAATTTGCAGTAGATCATGAAAAAGCAAAGAAAGTTGACTCATGGCCCCTGGTCCCCAGCCCCCTGTTACTTCCTCTTCACTCACCTAATTTGTTCCACACTGCAAGGGGCTTCATGTATACCATATATACCCTAGTTTAAGTCCATTGCCTCAACAACTGCCCCGGGTCAGGCCTTGCAATGCAGATGCCAGTGTTTATGTTCCTCTCAAGAGAATGGACTAAGGAAATAGGCCTATTCAGGCTCTGAAGGTGAGCTCAGTCATTTGGGCAGAAAATTCTAGGGTCTCTGCTATCCACAGTGTGGACTGGACAGTAATGTGGCATAGACTGCAGATGGGCACACTTTCATGGCTCTGTGGACAAGGTCCAGGAGGGTACCCTCTACAGCTGAGGGCCCAGGGCAGGATTCTTCTTGCCTAGCTCTAATGACAGGATATCGAAGAGCAATATCCCACGTTATATGCACGCATTTGCAATTGAGCTGCATCTCATATGTGCAACTCTACATAAGATGCTCTAAACTGTTTGACTGCAGAGACTTGTTGATTTGGCAATGGTTAATGAGCATACTGGGCAAACAGGAAGTGAGTAGGCCAAGGAGCTCACACTAAGATAGGCTGTAGCACTCCCAGATAGCACTGACCAACACATAGGTGACCAACAATAAATGCATTATGTGTGAATAAATGAATGACCAATGGGAATTTTATAAAGGGTTTCATATATGAAAGGAGAGATTTCTGACGGATACTTCAGGCACTAATAGCAGGCAAAAGAAATATTGATTGGTTTGCAAACTTCAAGAAACACCTCCTTATTAGAGGTGATCCCTCTATATTAGCCGACAACACAAGGTATTTCAGCTCATAAAGCATTTACAACTGCACTGAGGGCCTAGAGAATATATGCATGTTGCTACCAAATAAGATATTTTTAAAGCAGGATTTCTTGACCTATAGTCACCGTTGACACTTTGAGAGAGAGACTGTCCTCTGTGTTATAAGATGTTTAGCAGTATCTTTGGCTTCTACTCACTGGATGCCAGTAACATTGCCCTCCCGTTGTAACAACTAAAAATGTTCCCAGATATTGCCAAGTGTTCTCAGGGGGGCAAAATCATCACTGTTCTTAAAAGAACTGATTCTAGATAGCTGGGCCTCATCGTCACCCAGCCAGAGTAAATACCAAGCTGGAATCACAGCAGGCTTTGGTTGCACCCAGATTTATTGTTAACGGAAAATGAGAGTCAGGGGAAGCCAAACCAATGTTGTGGTATGCTTTGTTTCATCAGTATCCAAGATAGTATCACAAATGTTATTTTAAGCTAAAAAAAATTAAAATGAAGAGTAATGATGTTTAAATCCTCCTGCAGCCATAGCGCTACTAATTTCTGGTTTTTGGTTTTTTTAGTGCTAGGGAATGAGCCAGCACTCACTGAATGTGCTAAAAGTTCAAATGTAGAATGAGATAAACATAGAATGAAAAAGCATCTGCCAAAAGCATCTCTATTGGAGTCTCAGTTCTCAACGATGCAAGCTTTTTTGGCAGACTCGGGAAGGGTTGGGTGGTGCAGAAGCAGCCCCCATGTCCACGGACATTCACAGGTGTTTTTCCTTCTGCCGGCCCTTCATCTCTGCTTCTTCCTATATCCAAACAGGAAGTTGTGATTTAGTAACTTATTATACGCACATGTGTGCCTGTCATGACTTGTTGGAACTTCATGAAGCCGTAGATGTTGTTTTGGGTTCTAGAACTCCCCAGGATGCAATTAGCCATATTTACTTGTATTCCAAGAGCAAAATTATTTATGCATGAGAACACACCATTTTGCCTCTTCTCCACTTTTTCTAAGCAGGAAAAGAACTTTTTTTGCTAAGTTAGCTTCCAGAATCTTTTTTGCTGTTGTGAATCTAGTTAGTAAAATTAAAGAAGGAGTTAATTTAAATTCTATAATAGAAAGCAAGAGTAGGTGGGAGATAGAAAAGCTCTATTGACTGTGTATTGATGAAAATGCTTAGAAGAAGAGAAGGGAGAGATATTTGGAGGAATCACTGCCATACACGTGGAACATACTACTGATAGTCAGAAATACTTTTAATTCTTTAAAAATATTTTAGATTTAATTTTTTAATTAAAAAAATATTCTTAAGTGTTTTGCCACACATCAGAACCACTCTGATTAAATAATAGAAGTGCTTAAAATTATAATTTAAAGCTGGGCACAGTGGTTCATGCCTGCAATCCTAGCACTTTGGGAGGCCGAGGCAGGAGGAACACTTGAGGTCAGGAGTTCCAGACTAGCCTGGCCAGCATGGTGAAATCCCATTTCTACTAAAAATACAAAAATTAATCAGACTTGGTGGCAGGTACCCATAATACCAGCTACTTGGGAGGCTGAGGCATGAGAATCGCTTGAACCTGGGAGGTAGAGGTTGCAGTGAGCCAAGACCATGTCACTGTACTCCAGCCTGGGTGACAGAGTGAGACTCCATCTCAAAATAAATAAATATAAAGAATATAAGGTGTAAAAAAAAAAAACAAACTTAAATAATGCAATGCAGAGACTGAGTCCTGCAGTCCTGGGCTAATGCATGGACTTCATTTGGAAGTGACTGTACTAACTTCCCTGTCAGGTAAACCTTCACAGCTACTGTAAGTCCAGTATTTTACAAGTAGTCTCTCTCTTAATTTGGTTCTTTGGACAAGAGGGCTGGGAAAAGATTTTTCAATCAATATGAAATCTACCATATTATTCATCAATTACAAATTCATTAGATAACTACCATGTAAGAGTACTGCGTGAGATCCTGGTAACACAAAGGAGGAAGACAGAGCCCTTGTCTTCAAAGAGCTTTCAGTTGTCTGTAAGTAATTTATTTAAAATACATTTGTAACACACCTACAAGCTAAATGTGTGTTGTCAAATGAACCTGGTATTTTCATAGTATTAGAACCTACTCCAAAATTGTACATAACCTTTGACAGAATCATTAAGATTTGTAGAATTTTCCAACTGAACTAGATGAATGTATACAATGTGAATAACTTCATTAGGAGCTATGGCAAACCTCACAATTTCTGGATATATCTAGAATAACCGGATTCAGAAAGATGTTTATTACATATTTATTACATTCTGTACTTTCCTTGCTGAATCTGATACCACTCCAGAAATGAACAACAGACTTTTCTGACTTGGTGACTCAGAGTCAGAATCCACAAAATTTCAGGAGAAGGGCAGGCAGATGAGAAAGTGCCTCACTTTGAAGCATGCCCTCCACTGTTTATCAGGTGGATGCTGCCACATCAAACTCAAACTCTTCAACTGATCCTTAAACTAACTATGGGAAGGAAGCTTCTGTCTTTTTCTCTCTGGATCTGGGGACATGTTATATTCTATTAGCAGCCTCTCTGATTTTTCATCTAAAGCCCTTCCCTTGCCTGGGATATTGGCTAACATTTTCCACTGGTCAGAAACTTTGTTTATACAGCTGATCAAGTTAATGGTTCATCTCCTCTGCTCCGTAGGCACTGCAATTCTACCGTCATCATAACTAGGACTGGTTATTTTACTTGGCAGAATTATTTCAGTAATATAAGATAACCAAATTAGATTGGTGATCGATTAGTTTGTTCAGTACTCATCCCAGTAAATAAAACCAAACAGGCTCCAAATGGTTGAAATGCTATTGCAGCAGAGATGCAGTGTGAATCAAAGCTTGGAGACCTCAGGGAATTTTATAAAATTCTACTCTGCAACCAGATGATTGTCCTATAATAAATACTGTCCACCAATGACTCACATGTTTCCTCCTTTCTTAGTGGTAAAAGCTAGCATTCTATGCTGCATAGATTACAAATACCACCATGTATAAAGGTTGCTTTTGAAAACCACTGAACTCAAAGAGGAGTTCAAAGGCCTAAATGATGCTGCCTCAAACTGACTAATGGCTGCTCATTTTTCTATTCCCATTTCTTTGTAAATGCCAATATGGGAAAAATTTGGGTCATCACAATCTTTGCATTGATGAATACAGCATATTGAGTATCTGCTGAATCATAAATAACTGAACTTTGTTTTTAAATATCTCCTGTCACTTGAAGAAAACGGATTTTTTTTAAAGGAAAACATCTAAGATGCAATGGCGAATGTATCAGTGAACCTTGAAATGTATTTTATTTAGTGAAAAAAATCTGTTTCAGAGAGCTTTGCCACTGTGTGAGCTTAAAATATGTTGCTTTGCACTTTCCGTTCCAGTAGAATAAAAGTAATAATTATAGTCCTCTCTACATTGCCACATTACCATGAGGACCAAATAGAATGCTGTATGGTAGTAGTACTTTCCAGAGTCTAAAAGACATTATAAAGCATGAAACTGGATGGGCATGGTGGCTCACGCCTGTAATCCCAGTACTTTGGGAAGTGGATCACGAGGTCAAGAGATAGAGACCATCCTGGCCAACATGGTGAAACACCGTCTCTACTAAAAATACAAAAATTAGCTGGACGTGGTGACATGTGCCTGTAGTCCCAGCTACTCAGGATGCCGAGGCAGGAGAATCGCTTGAATCCATGAGGCAGAGGTTGCAGAGAGCCGAGATCACGCCACTGCACTCCAGCCTGGCAATAGAGTGTGAGACTCTGTCTCAAAAAAAGGAAAAGGCATGAGATTGCTAGCAAAACTTCTTAAACTATGGGATTCATTGCTGGTGAGATGAGAGACATCTGTCAGTCTCTGGGGGTTGCTTTTGGAAACGGACATTAAATGGTAATAAACTATGTAGTGAGAAAGTTACTCCTTTTTCAATTCTCAATCACCCTTCTGATTCCTTCAAAGAGCAGGTCCTCCTGTGGTGCCCACATGTCCTCAGCACCTCAACACTTGCTAAACTTCCTTACCATAAAGAAAGAGTGGACCTCAACCTCAGGCATGGAGCCTTGAACAAGAACATGTATTTAACTAGATTTGAATATCACAGTTTAGTTGTCCTTGCTCATGTTTTCACGTTTGGGGTTTTTTTTTGTTTTTTGAGACAGAGGTTTTCTTTCTTGCCCAGGCTGGAGTGCAGTGACACAATCATGGCTCCCTGCAGCTCCGGTCTCCCAGGGGCTCAAGAAATCCTCCCACCTCAGCCCAATTTGAGTAGCTAAGACTTACAGGCACACACTATCACACCTGGCATATTTCTTAATTTTTGTAGATATGGGATCTTACTATGTTGCCTAGGGTAGTCTTGAACTCCTAGGCTCAAGCAATCCTCCTACCTCGGCCTCCCAAAGCCCTGGGGTTACAGGCATGAACCACCGTGCCCAGCCTGCTCATGTGATTTTGTGGTTAAACTCCTTAATGACCAATGGTAATAACTTTCCATTAATAGTAGTAATATAAAGTTTCGTTTCTTTGCAAATTTATTTAAGTGAAAAAAGAGTCATTTTAAAGAAAATATTGAACAAATAATAGTTAAGTGATATGTGAATTTGAAAAAATTTGTGAATGTGATATGAATACGTTTGAAGCTTGGGAACACACGTGGAATGCATGGTCCAACACCTAATACGTTTGTTTCCAAGATAGTTAATCCTTTTTTTTTTTTAACGTTGTTGCTTTTCATCCCTCACCATCCTTAAACAATTCTTATAAAGAAATATTGGAAATAAAGGAAGAAAATTGGGACTGTCAGCTGCCATTTTAACTTTTCACTGATAAACCCATTCGCTGGGAGAATTTAGGCACTGGAATCCCACTTAAATCTTCTAAACTTTTCAAACATTAGAAATTGACAGCATTGACTGAGCTAAAGAGATAATCTCCTCCCCAAGAGTCCAGTTTGTGTCATTAACCTTGGAGAGGGACAAACACATGCAATATATCAACCTCGTGCGGAATGGACTTCAACATGTGGATGAAATTCATCTTGCTCCATTCTCTAGAGATCACATGAATTTGTGAACAGTTACAATTTTGAAGAAGTTGTGGGCAAGCTAATCCCCTGTGATCACAGCATTTTCTCACCCATGTTTCTCTTCTCCCTGTCTCTCTCTCTCTCTCTTTCTCTTCCTCTCTCTCAATGGGGAATGGAGTAGAAAAATATTTTCAAAGAGTTGTGTTGGAACAAGAAGCATGGAAAATTTGTTGGTAGGTTTTTAAAATACTGTTTCTGAAAATTTGTGGATGAGCTCAATTTAGAAAAAGTGAGGAAATTACATGATGACATTCAGGCAGCTTGTGAGCCTATTTTTTTCCATATAATGTTGGGCTGAATAAAATCACAAAGTAATGGTTTCCACTTGTTAATAAATAATTCTTGCTTGAAGTGAGGAAGTCTTCAAGAAGGAGAAGAAATAATCATAATAAAAGCCCGTAGGATCATCTTCACTCCTCTGAAAGATGTTCAACTCCAACCCTGGAAAAGTTAACTAAACCTCATTTCGACATCGAATGCTGCCTCTCCTATGGGATTTTTTTTTTTCAATTGGTGTATCTTTTTTCCTACAGTCTTCTAGCCTGTGTTTATATAATTATTGTTGCAAATGTAGGCATTTGACACTTTAATAACATATTACTGCACTTTAAGGAAAACACGCCCTTCTGCACAATTCTTCTTGCTTGGGTGTAGGGCTCTTCTTTAGAGCAGATGTTCATTGCTGTTACGAAAGGGCTTCAGAATGCTGGATTCAGATGAAACTGGGAGGCAAGGGCCAAATATGTCATATGGTGTCAGTGCCCAGTTACAACACTCACATAACCAGCTTTTTTATTATTTTTAATTTTTTTTGGCTTTAATTATTCCCATGTATACTTCAGGGCTGTCTTTATGGAAAGCTGAGGTTTGAGTTGCTATTATGTGTTTCACCTGTATGGGACAAGGAATATTTTTTTCATGGTCTGATTTTTAAGAGTGTTGGGGATGTCTTATAACAAACCAAAACCCAAACCTGTCCTATAGCCTGGTCACTGAGGGCGGATACTGTATGTTTTATGTCTAGCATGCCTAGGTTTCAAATAAATTTGTGTCAAATGAACTAATTGAATAAATAAACCAACACTGTTTTTTCTACACTTTAGTCAGCTTGATGATGTACCTTCCCTATTTCTTCCATTCTTGGAGACTAGAATTATTCATACTCACATGACCTGTAATAATGAAATGTGCCTGGTTCACTCAAAGCAGGGCTATTTAATCTTTAACTCCAAGCCCCATGTTCTTTGCACATCATTCTTATTACAGATTGTTTACCTAATGGCGATTAATTTCTTGAGAATTTCGTAAAGATTTTATTTATTTATTTATTTTGGCGGAGAGGTGATTTGTTTGTTTGACTAAAACAGGTGTCAGCCAACTGTGGCCCCAGAGGCCAAAGCCTGCAGCCTATTTTTTGTAAATAAAGTTTCACTGGAACACAACCACACCCATTGGTTTACATATTTGAGACTGCTTTGGCATTACAAGTGACAAAGTTGAACAGTCATATCAAAGACCATATAGTCTGCCAAGCCTAAAATAATTACTAGGTTGGTCTTTTGCAGATCCTTGGACTATAGTAGAGGAAATTTTAGAGATGGACAGGAGTTGGAAGAGTACTGCATTCCTCAGATTCTATTTAAAATGTTTGCTAATTTAAAGTGCGCCTTTCTGTTGACTCAAAGGTATATGGGCTTGCCTTTGTAAAGGTCTTAATATTTTAATAGCATGAAAGATAATATATCAGTTCACAATTATTACTTAATATATCAGTTCACAATTATTACTTAATTTTTATTACTACTAAGTAATAATTTTATTATTTTATTATTACTTAGTAGTAATAAAAATACCAATAATTATAATAATATGCTGCCCTGTTTGATAGAGTAAGAGAGGAATAATTCTTCCCAGGATTGGTGAGGTCAAATTTATACTCGTACAAATCAGCTGCAATTTTTTTGCATTAAGATTAGACCAAATGTATGAATGTCAAAAAGTAAGTTCATTTGTACCTTCCTTCTTTCTCCTTGAAGTGGTTCAATTATAAATAATAGCATCAAAGGGTCTCAGAAAGATTTGGAAATGCTCTGGTGTTCTGGGGATCCCTGCCCATTTACCTGCTTAAGTGCTATGTTATTTCCCAGCAGGAACAGCAAAAGGCAGTGCTTCCACATGTGAACGCCACTCTCAGAGACCTGCTGGCTTACTTGGGATGATGTACTGTTGTGAAAGTAAGTCATGGGGCAGGGAGGATGCTTCAGGCTAGTGAGCCTGTATTCACAAAGCAGCATGCTGAACCTTCGGGCAACCACATCCCTAAACATCTGGGTAGCAGAGGAAGCTCGAGGCACAGCACTGAAAAGAAAGCAAGGGCGTTTGGTTAAAGTAGCCAGCCACCTCACTCAAGAAAAGGGAGTGATAAATCATCACCATTTTGTTTGTGTCTATTATATGCCAAACTCTGAGTGAATTAAATCTTTCCCATAATTAATGGCACTAATTGAGTCCTACCCACAATCGAAGAGTATATGGCTGTCCCCATTTAAAGATGAGAAAACTGAGGCTCAGAGCAGTTAAGTAGTCCAGGGTCACACAATTGATAAATGGCAAAGCAAGGATTTAGCTCCAAAGACTTTGTTCTATAAAATTCTGGATGAGGGACTTGTTGCAGAAAAAATGAGTTTCATGAGTCAGTGATGTCATTCAACCCCTGACCTAGAGTTGTTCAATATGAAAACAAACGCTTCAAGGGAGTTGTACTAGACAACCTCATCCAGAAAGAATTTTTGCTCTTTTCAGTCTAGGTACATTCTCCTAGTCCATCTGATTTGACTTTCCCCAGAAACCTGGGCACCTGTTTGGTATATAACAGTTGGTACTTTTCCACTAAGAGTCAGCCCTACATCCTAACAGGAGGGGCACAGGCTGGATTGCCCTGCTTTTGACAATACAAAAGATTGGGTCAGATGAGGCTGCCCAGCAAAGCCCAGCTTTTCAGGGGACTGGGAGGCAAGGCAGCCCCGAGTCTCTGGCTCAAATGGGAGACTTTCAATCTTCTCAAAAAGCCTCTCCTTGAAAACCTATGCATCTACTCCTCCTAAACATCTGCAGGGAATGCTGACAGAGCATCTACATAGGGCAAAGAAATCAAAGGAGAAATGGTACAGGGTAGAAGGGAAATACACACATACACAGACACACACACACACGCTAGACAAAGTAAGGAGTCTCTCCTGGAACACTGACCTAGAAATGAAGCAGTCAAAAAAGAGGAGGCAGTGCTGACCCTCATAGTGTCCCAGAGGGGCTGTGGGCTGTGGATGATTCCTTAAATTCCATGTTAACTTTCCGGGCTGCTCACCTGTATCCGGGGTCTCAGAAAAGCTGTGATTTCTGAGGAGCAACCAGAATCTTCCTGGACCCATGAGAAAAATGATAATGGAAGCTGTCAGGTCCTGGGAAAGGCCTCTGATCACCAGGACTGAGATTTTTTATTTTTTTCAGAAGAGAGAAGGAGATACAGACCGTTTCCCCCAAATAATCATTACCATCATTATAATCTACAATGAGCCTTCTTAGCAGCGATCAGCTGAGTAGCTAGCACTAACAGATCATTCTGTGCCAGGTAGTGTGCTCAGCACCTTATAAACATTAAATCTCAAAGACTCTAAAATGTAAGTTCTAAGGTTATGTTCATTTTGCAAAGAATTTTTGAGGTTTACGGCTGCCTGTCCCACACAGTAGCCCCCAGCCACATGTGGCTTTGAGCTCCTGACATGTGCTGTGAGTGTTAATACACACAGGTGTTCAAAGACTTAGTACAAAAAGGAAAAAGAATGCAAAATAGTTTATGAGTAAATTTTAATGATTACTTATTCAAATGACATTTTAAATATTAGATTAAACAAAATATACTATTAAAATTAATTTTATCTTTTTTGTTTTTGTTTTACTTTGTCTAACATGGCTACTAGACCATTTTAAATTACTTGTGTGCCTCAGTGTGTGGCTTTTACTTTATTTCTATTGAATAGAGTGGCAGTCTAAAATAGAGGTCAGCAAACTATGGCCCGCAGGCCAAATGCAACCCACAGCCTGGTTTTGTACAGCTTATAAGCTAATAAATGACAAAATTAGTTTTGCATTTTTAAAGGGTTGTAAATTTTTTTAATGTGAGAGAGACTGTATGTGGCTTGCAAACCTAAAATATTTGCAATCAGTCCTTTAAAGTTTGCTGACCCCTGGTCCAGATGATTAAGTGGCAGAGCAGGCCCTAAACCTAGGACCACCAACCCCAAAGTCAATGCATCATTCACCCTGAATATAAGCTGTTACACTGGGTGTTGGACCTTGCATGGAACCTTTATATACATTGTCTCATTTAATCCAGAGATTAAATAATATTAATTACGTACATTTATTAATAATGGTATGATATTACATAAGATTAATGATGTTATATCCAATTTAAAGAGATGAGCATTGTACTAATTAAATTAAATTAGCAGAGATTTACTAATTTGTTTTAAGTAACGTAACCAGTAAATAATAGGACTGGGATTTGAATCCACTTCTTCCTGAAAGATACAAGCAGGCCCTTGACGCCTCCTGCTTCTGAATCCCTGCTATTATGTAGGGGCAAGGCCGGCCTCTTCATTGATTAGCACTGACTTATCTACTCTTGAGTCTTTATCTGAGGTGTTGTCATCTTTCCCGGCATAATCCAATCCAGGAATCTGAAAACTATTGCCCACAGGCCAAATTTGCCCCCCACAGACCCAATTTGCCCCGTTAGGGCAACATGTTGGCCTCAGTATGGTTTGAGAAAGAAATTGGCAAGCAATTGTATGTGAAACAAAGGTGGTAGTCCCAGCATACTTTGGGTAGACTCATGGCAAAAACTGTTCCATAAGGCAGCCATGTGCCATTTCCAAATGATATAATAATAGTTCCCATTACAGAACTCGACCCTGTTCTTGTTACAGTTGTCTGTGGATGCTTTTGTGTTATAACAGCAGAGTTGACTAATTGCAACAGGGACCACGAATCCTGCAAAGCCACAAACATTTGCTATCTGAGCCTTTACCGAGGAAGTTTGCTGGCCTCTGATCTACCTTGTTCAGGACAGGGATCACATTGACCCCTTCCATACAAGCAGTGCCCACTACAGTGTGGAGTTAGTGAGGGCCCAATAGGCATGGAGTGGATGGGTGAGTGGTTGATGAGTGGGTTGGAGGGGAGAATCAGGCTCATGTCCTCTCTTCGTTGTGCAGAGGTCCCTTAGAACACAAGCAGCACACACACCTCAGATGCTGCCAACTCTCTAAGAGCTGACGTTGGGGTTCTCCCTTATTCTTTCCCACTTCCTTCCCTGATAGTTACTTGACCAGGAACACATGGATTACATTTCACTTAAAAATACTCAGGGAATTTCAAATTAGCAGGAAACATGTTTGGCAAAAATAAATACTTTGCAAACCATCTGGGATGTTCTCTTGTTAGTACTAGAGCCGAGTGCCACTGTCCTTCATGGAGAAATGATTTTTTACAAAACCCACATTAGATCCAGGACAACAGGACGCTGCACACTTAAGCAAAACCAACAGGAGTGAATAATGTTGGCCTCACCATGGCTTGAGAAACAAATTGGCAAAGAACTGTATGTAAAACAAAGGTGGGAGTTCAAGGACATTTTGGAGAGACTCACAGCAAGAACTATTGCATAAGGTGGCCGTGTGCCATTTCCAAATGATATAATACTTACCATTACTGAGCATTTCCTATGTTCTAGGCACAAGCACCTTATTTATACCTTTACCACAAGTAATCCTCAAACAACCACATGAAATGGCTCCTATTATTGTTCACATTTCATTAAAGGAAACTAACAATTGGCTTAAATAATTTTCCCCCAGGCCACACAGCTGCTAAGTGGTAGAAGCAGTGCTCAAACCCAGATCCAGGACTAACTGACTCCGGGCTCTGTGCCTGCCACCATTATGCCACACTGGACTCCCCATAAGCTCCCCGATGGCATTAGTGATGTTTCCCCTGCCCTTTGAGTACAGCAGTGCTGGGCACATGGTAAGCATACGATAATTACTTATTTCTTCATTCATGTATTAAAAAATATGTATCAAAACCTACTGTATATTAGGCACCACAATAGGTGATAGGAATTCAATGGTGATGTAGGAAAGGTGGACTTAAATTAAATTTATTAATTTTTAAAAAGCCATCATGGGATTTTGTATCAGCTATCTCTGTATCTAGAAGATGCCAGACTCATGGAACTTTTGTCCATTTTATTCCCTTTGCTTATCCATTCTTTCTTGTTTGAAGGAAGGCTTATTTTTCTGTCTTATATCTCTGTCCTTCTTTCCCCACTCTTTTTCCCCCTTCTCCAAAAATCCCAGTCCCCCAAAGAGTCTACATATTGTGAAAAAGATTTCTCAAACCACAAGGGTGATGTAACTTTAGGCCTGTGTTTTCTCTCTCTCTCTCTCACAAAATATTGGACATGAGTGAGATTTTTAAAAAATTGGTTTTTAAATGTGATGAAAAGAGTGTCCTTTTCACCAGAACAAAACAGCGCTTAATGCTGAAGCCTCCTTCCTGATATGGTTGGCTTCCAAAGATGAAGAAATCTGTGCATTGGGCCACAGGCTACAGACAAAGTCTGAGGACAAAGAAAACCTGTGGACTGGAATGATCTTCGCTGTCTACAATGAACTGGAGGCTCCCTTCAGGCTTTGGAGACTGTGGTTAAAGACGTCGCTTATATTTCAATGGGCAGCAGCCCACCAAGGCTAGCTTGCAATCCAGCTGATACGACAGGGTTTTTACCATGGAAAGTGCTTGCATTAGAGCGTTTCTCAGCTAGTCACTAGCCATCAATTACTTAGGAGTCAGATCTTGGCCAGAGGCCCCCGTTCCACAAAGTATGTCATTCTGTGTTCACAGAAATGGAGTTTACAGTCCTGCTGCTAAATTAAAACTGGTGCTTCCAAATTAAAAGCAGACAGGACAGATGTGCAGGGAAGAAACGGAGACTCACATCTTTTGTGAATCAGCTAATCTTTGTGCCAGAACTTGAAATCAGCTTTTCCTGTAGAGGCCTCGACTACACCACACCTATGTAAGCTACATTAAATGAGGTGGAATTAACATTTTACCAGATATTTCCTCCGCTCAGCCATCTGGACAAGGATAAAGAACTAAGCGAAGCCCAGAATCTCAAAGACTGTGCAACATGGGAACATGGAGCCAGCACCTGAGGGTGGCCACATCCACCCTGTCCCCTCATTGAGCAATATGAAGCCATTTAGGACACCAGAGGTTGGGCAAAAAGCATGTGAACCAAGTATGCAGCTTCTAACGACAAAAGGTTCAAGCACAATCCCAAAACTCCAGTCTCTGCACTCCTATAGGGAAAATTATGAAAAATAAGGTTTCCACTGCTCTGCCTGCTCTGTTAATCAACTCATGATATAAATATTAGCTTTATTTTATAGGGCACTTATGATATTAAATTTGAAAACCTCAAATATGATCAGGTAACTCTGTGCCTAAAACCTTCAGTGGCTTCCCATAGCCCTCACGATTAAGACCAGCATCCTTTATTGGGTCACTAAGGCTTGCAGGGTCTGGTTTCCACCTCATCTAACACTACTTCTCTCCTCAACTCTGTGCTGAAGACATGTTGACTTTCTTTCCGTTTCTCCTGTACACCATATTCTCTTCCACTTCAAGCTGTTCCTTCTGCTGCAAAGCTTTTCCAGCCATCCTCTTTTATAACCTCATTATTAAGAAAAAATTCACATACACACAATTCACCCACTTAAAGTAGACTATTCAGTGGTTTCAAGCATATTCACAGAGTGGTCAAAGCATCATCATATCTATTTCAAAATGGTTTTGTCACCTCCAAAAGAAACCCCTTTACCTATTAGCTTTCACTTCCCATTTTCTCCCAACCCCAGGAAATCATTAATCTACTTTCCATATCTCTTCTGCAGACATTTCAAACAAATGGGATTATCCAACATGTAGTATTTTGTGTATGACTTCTTTTACTTGTCATAATGTTTTCCAGGTTCATCCATGTTGTACTGTGGATCAGTATTTTGTTCTTAGTCATCAAGTAATATCCTATTGTATGGATATACCACATGTAGTTTATCCATTCACGAGTTGATGGACATTTGAGTTATTTTCACTTTTTGACTACTATGAACAATGCTGCTACAGGCAGCATTTTATGTGGATGTATATTTTCATTTACCTTGGGTTTGTACCCATGGATAAAATTGCTAGGTAATAAGGAAACTGTGTTTAACATTTTGAGGCAACCACCGTAATTTTAACTAATGTCACCTACCACTCATTCTTTGAGTTTCAACTGAAATGTAACTTCCTCACAAATGCATCGCTGACCTTTCCACTTCTTCCTAAGGTTCCCTGTTAAATGTCTCTCATAACATACTGTACCTTTTCCTTCATTGCTTAGCCTAGTTGGTTGTTATGTATTTAAGTACATAATAATTTTATATATGTCTGTCTCTCCTTTTAGACTATAAGTTAGATGGCCTCTTAGCTCTTGGCTATATCCCCTAAACTCTTACTAAGGCACTGTGGCACTCAGTCTTCAAAATGTCCTCCAAGGTTTCCACTTCCTGGCATTTGTGCTTTTATGTATACCTTCCCCTGGGTGAAAACTTGTCTCAGGGATGGACAAATAAAATAGAAGACTTGGGGACTGGGTCCTCTCTCTCTCTCTCTCTCTCTCTCTCTCTCTCTCTCTTTACTTGCTCTAGGGGAAGCCAGTGGTTAATTCATATGGACACTATATTGAGAGTACCACTTGGCAAGGAGCTAAGGCATTTTGCCAACAGCCATGTAAGTGAACCATCTTGGAAGTAGGTCCATCAGCCCCAGTCAGGCCTTCAGATGCCTGCAGCTAGAGTCCACATATTAATGGCAACCTCATTAGGGATCCTAAACCAAAACCATCCAGCTAATTCCTTGAATTCCTGACCCGTCGGAATTGTGAGATAATAAATGTTTGTTGTTTTAAGTAACTAAATTTTGAGGGTAGTTTGTTATACAATAATAGAAAATGAGCATAGTTATGAATGAACATACTAGAAGCTAAGTAAGTAATCATGAATGAATGACTAAGTAAAGTCTTCCTAGAGATAAAGAGAGTAAAGGCTATGTTTATGAACACTTCCTAGAGGTTAACTGTTTATATGGGCTAAATGTTTATATCCCTTGCAAAATTTCTATATTGAAGCCCTAACCCCCAATGTGATTGTACTTGGAGGTAGAGCCTCTGGGAAGTAAGATGGTTAAGATTAAGTCATTATGGTGGGACCTTCATCAAGCATCAGTGCTCTTATAGGAAGAGGAAGGCAGAGATCTCTCTCCCCCATGTGCATGCACTGAGGAAAGACCATGTGAGCACACAGCTGGAATGCAGGTATCTACAAGCCAGAAAACAACTCTCACCAGGAACCAAATATGCCAGCAGCTTTATCTCAAGCTTTCCAGCCTCTAGAACCATGAGAAATAAATGCTGCTTAAACCACGCAGTCTGTGGCGTTTTGCTATAGCATCTCAATGTGAGTATATGAAATTTATTTCAGAAGCTCATTTAATGATCACATCAATCCTCAATGATACACAAAATGACATGCATTTTACTGGTAAGGAAACTGAGGCCTCCAGAAATCTAGGAATGAAGAACCAACCCATGTGGTTCTTGATGTACCAAAGCATGAAAAAAATCACACCATGCTCCCACCTCGAGGTGCACACAACTCACTCAACCATCCCAGGGAACCCTCAGAAGTTCCAGGACCCGAAGCAAGATGCAGGATGAAAGACTACCAACATGGAACCTTGCCGTTTCATTTTCAACTTTGTTGCTTAATTTAATTATTAATATCCATTTTAATTTTTTGATTGAGGTGAAATTCACATAATATTAAATTAACCCCTTTAAAGAGCACGATTAAGTAGCGTTTAGTACATTCACAATGTTGTGTGACCATCATCTCTAATTAGTTCTAAGATGTATTTATTTTAGTCCTTGGTGCAGAGGGTTGAATTTTAGTGACACATCTTAGTTCAAGACATATCGATATCTTCATCAGGGCAGAGCCCTTTCTTCACGTCACTTATTTATGCCTACCCTCATCCTTCATCCCAGGAGCTATGGCCCCAACCACACTCACATGTCTAATGTCTACCTTCTTGTTCACCTGTGCTTTGTTTTATAAAACCCTCATGGCTTTCCAACTTTGATCTTTAATTTTCCCTCAACATTAAGAAAATAACAGGGCTTTGTCTGAAGGAGGCAGCTTTGTTTTTGTAGAAAAAGTGCTAAATAAAGAGTCAAGTATCCTTTGTTCTAAACTAGAGGCCCACAGATTATCACCCACAGGTCAAATCCAGCCTTCAACCTGTTTTATAAGTAAAGGTTATTGGAATACAATCATGCTTTTTTTTTTTTTTAACATATTGTCTGTGACTGTTTCCTTACCACAATGGCAGAGTTGAGTAGTTGTTTCAGAGCCTCCAAGGCCCGCAAAACCCAAAATATTTACTATCTTGCCCTTTACAGGAAAGGTTTGCCAAGCCATGCTCTAAACCACAGTCTGTCACCTATAACTCTTTGTATGATCAGACAAATCTGTTCACCCCCTGGGCCTTAATGAGTAGTACATAAAATCAAGGCCACAATACTAAAATTATAGTTTTAATTTCTCTCTTTTTTTAATCTTCTTTTTCTCTGTCTTACATAGTAGAATACATTTTTAAAACAAAATATTTCTGTGCAAATCTACAGAAGTAGTTTCTCTGGTAGAAGATTGGGACCCTAGAATCCTGCCTGGCTAGCTTTAGCCATCCCTGTGTCTCCATCAGCCTCTGAGGTGCTGTGCTGATGCTGCAGGGCCATGAAGAACGCTGTGAGAAAGCAACCCACCTCTTAGGTGTCCCTTGCAAAATTTATATATTGAATCCCTAACCTCCAATATGATTGTACTTGGAGGTGGAGCCTTTGGGAAGTAAGAAGTCAGCTCCCCTCTGCAGCACCCTGTTGTTCTATGTCAGCACGGAAAGTGATGCATTTTGGAATTAGATCAGATTCCAACTCTGACATTTGCTGTGTGGCTTGGACCAGTCACTTTAACCTCTCTGATCCTTAGTGTACTCACTTGCTTGGGAAAATGGGGATAAATAGTCTGGACATCACATACTGTTTGTAAGGACTAAAGACAATTATTTCTATAATACCTGGCATAGAAATCTGCATTCAGTGAATGGGCACTACAAAGCATACAAAATAATTTTTGTGCTGGGGAATCCATGTGATGCTTTTTTGGGGTGTGAATTCAATTTGAATCTTCACTTTTTGGACACTGCCACTGAGGCTGGAAAGGTCAGTCTTTTTATTGGAATAGAAATCTGTAACTTATGTGCTATGATTTGGGGACACTTCCAAATATTGACTCCTGCCTCCAAATGGCATTTACCATGCCTGGCTGAATGCTTACACCCACCATTAGTGGTCAGTAGAGTCTAGGCCAAGACAGTGTCTCTTTAGCCATAAAAATCCCAGACAGAAATAACAGGTTAAGCCATTGTCTTCGGCAAGGATTTAGCATGAATTAATCAATTTTTCAGGTTTAGGCCTTTGAAGGAAAAAGGCATAAATGAGGCTTAGAAAAGGCCCAAATGTATAATGACTTCCAGAGAACAGATAGAAGTTAACTGCAGAGGCCTCCCAAGAAGAGTGGAAAGGCCTCTGGGTGGGGAGACACCTGAGTTGAGTCAGCCTCACCTCATCCAGGCTGTATGACTTGAGGCAGTCATTTAAACTCTCTGAGCTTCCACTTGATATCCAAAATTAAGGCCGATAAGACTGACTGGCCTCCAGAGTTACGATGAGTGTGAATGCCTAGTCGCAGTCCTGGCACAAAGTGGGCACAGGATTAAGGCTTCCTAAATGAATCAGTGCAGCCTCACACTAGATACTATGAAAGTACTTGAACATCCAAAATGATCAAGTAACCTTGAAACCGGCATTTGATAGAACACTCACCTGAGTATGGAGCATCAGTGAACTGTGGATCCACCTGAAAGCACTGGAAAAGGAAAATGGGGCACAGAAAGGTAAGAAATGTTGATAAAGATGAGGGACAAACATAACTACTAAGAGAATGGGACCTACCGCAGTCTGTGGTCTTGAACAGCCAGTGGTTAATCCAAGTCGGAATTGAATTGAATCATATCAGATGAGCACTGAGTCGAAAGTATTAACTCTCACAAGAGACAGCAGGCACTAACCGTGTGCCAGCCACGGTGTAAGCTCGCCATGCACATTGCCATTTCATGCTTTCACGGCACAGTGTGATTTGGGCAGTTAGCCTGATTTACCATAAAGGCAGTTTCCTGTGCAGTGGGCTTTGAGTTCTCAAACTCTCTGTGGCCGATGAACTATGAACAGGAGTGCCAAGGGAGGAAAGAGCCATGGTACCGCCTTCCCCATCTCTTTCTCTGCTGGGGTGAACTGGAACCAGCCGCTGTAGGTTGATTGACATAGTGATGTCAGAAAAAGAAAAGATCCCAGACCCCTGAGTCTCCTGAAATAGGAGAAATTTCTCCACCTGCATGAGTGAGAAATAAACGTTTATGGTGCTAATCCACTGAGATGCCAAGGTTTATTTTTCACTGGAGAATAACATGGAACCCACCTGCCAAACACAGCCGCTGACATTTATTTAGTGCTTGCTACTACTTGAAAAACTTGATATATATTTTAAATTTCATTTCATCCTCACTCACATTTTACAGGTAAAGAAGTGAGTAAATTATCTGAGAATGTGAGAATATACAGGATATACCAAGCAGAGCTGCCTTCTGAACTACCATACTAAGTAAGCTCCTTTCTTTTCTTTTCTTCTTTTCTTTTCTTTTCTTTTCTTTTCTTTTCTTTTTTCCCCTCCCGTTCCCTCCCTTCCCCTCTTCTTTCGATGGAGTCTTGCAGGTTGGAGAGCAATGGCGCAATCACAGCTTACTGCAACCTCTGCCTCCTGGGTTCAAGCGATTCTCCTGCCTCAGCCTCCAGAGTAGTTGATTAAGCCGCCTTCTTATAGAAGGAAAAGTTAAGAAGTTAAGGGACTTGCCTATAATCACAGAATTCAGAAATGGCAAGGCCATTATTTAAAACCAGGTCTATTTGGTTTTACATTATGGGAAAGTTGCAGCTATTTTGTGTTCTCTTCTTTGCAGTTTTGGTCCAGTGGGTCCACTCACTGTCCAGCAATGCAAGATGTGAAAACATTGTAAAAGTTGAGAGGAGGTGTTTCAGCCGCTGCATCAGTGTAGGAGTAGGCAGGGGCTGTCTGGCTTGCCTTGTGCTCAAATTCTGTGGAGGCCGCAGATGCTCTGGCCTGACAGTCAGACAGCCCCTCTTCTGGGCAGCACTTCCCCGCCATGAAGCTTCTCTGTGCCGGACTTGCAAAGCTCAGCAACACCGCCGTGGGCGGTCCCTGGAGAGGTGGTGAGTCTTGCTATCGACAGGCGTATTGACTTTCAAAACCACAGTGTTTGAGCCTCGGGGCACTCTTTGACTCATATTTCCTTTTTCAGTGTATAATGCCGCAAAGGTCCAGAGAGACAATGGGAAAGGCAGGCGCAGTTCTGCCCAAATGGGTAATGAGGAGTGGCTCAGAGAGAAAGAAGTGAAAGAAATGGTAATGGTAGCTAACATTCCGAGGGCACATGTGCCAGACAGCGTGAAGCTGCTCTGTGGGCATAATATCATGGAATTCTCAATGCCAAGAGATGAGTATTACTTGATTTTGCATGGCAGAAAATTGGAATTCAGAGAGATCATGTGACTTACCTAAAGTCATTCATCTAGGAGTTAGAATGATATTGGGTTCCTCTGGAACTAGGAATCTTAATTTGTTTGGTTCCTTCAATGTTAATTTGCTTTATAAATGTTTTTCCATGTAGGTTCACTTGACAGTTTTGCTGGAACAAATAGTCCATTGGGGCTCTTACCTTGCAAAGAGCATTTATAAATGTTAATATATTTGATCCTCATAAGAGCTTTGTGAGGCAGGCAGGGCATACCAGATTTCATATTTAAGGACACCGAGACAGAGAAGTGAGCAGTTCATCCCAGGTTGGGCAAGGTGAGGCAAAATCTAAAATCCCTGTGTCTGCAACCCAGTTGGATATCTTCTCAAGAATTCCATAGCTCTCTTCATGGAGAGACCTATGGGGCCAAGAGTATAGGGGCCAAGAAGAGTATAGGGGCTAAGGGGCCAAGAGTGTAGGCTTAGACATTAGAACCATCTTTGCTTTATATCCACAGCTCAAGCACTCTGTGACTTGTAATGCACAAAGTCCTTCTGAGTTGAGGTGTCCTTGGCCAAAAATGAAGATTAATAACAGTAACATCCATTTCATGGGTATTATAAGGATTCTATGTAAGTCCATGTGCTTGGTGGATAGAAACGGTTGTATTTTCTTATATTATAGAATCTCTTCATCTGATTGTTTCTGCCTAAGAACAATCAAATGGAAAGAAACTCACCATGACTATGATAGAGCATGAGACTCCTACCAGCTTGGGTGTGTTTCATCCTTTGAGATTTCCAGGGAACCTAACTGTGCCCCGTGCCAGTTTTGTGAATTCAGTGGAAAAGAATGCCCTTCAGTCCCCTCTCCACTGGCTTCTGGACTTCCAGGAGGAGATGCTGGGTTAGAGCTGAATAAAAGACCCTACCCATGGATGGCTCCACAGTCTCTACAATCCTGGGAGCTGCTGTCCCTCTCAACGGCTTCAGCTGCTTTCCTGATAACAGTGTTATTCTCTTTGGTCTTCTGGGAGTCCCACCAGCATCGTTAATCAAAGCACCACATCGCTTACTCACACTGAAGTATCCTCACCGCCTCATCAATCATAAAAGCAGCAAAGGGTGTGCTTTGGATTTCTAAGGAAAGCTCCAGACAGCACCAAAAGAAAAAAAAATTGTGTGGGGATGGGGGAGCTTAATTATCAGCGGGTCCTTGACCCATCACTCACGCTGGAAATGTCTTTACAGCTTTATTTGGGTTGTGTCTCTTTTTAAATCCCAGTAAACAGCCGTTAAGCTAAAAACCCTCATTGCTCGGCACAGGGAGCCCCACTGGTTTTCAAGCTATTATTTTAATAAGGCCTATTTTACAATTAAGGCACCATGGGCTTTAAATTACATATAAAATAAAATGTGGAAATTGAAGCATTAAGTGTGTGACTGTCGTTAGAGAAACAGCAGCCGTTCTTTGCGGTAAAATGCTGTCTGGTGTAAAAGGAACAGAGCAGAAGGCTGGGAGTATGTACCACCATGATAAAAACAAAACCAAACAAAACAACCCACAATACACGCATACCCCATCTGAAAGGCCTGTTCACTCTTCTCCAGTGAAGACTGGGGTCATGACTAAATGGAGCTAAATAATAACAATCACAATAAGATTACAACTAGTATTATTAATAGTAAGAGCAGCTAACATTTTTTTGAGCACTTGCTACATGCCAAGCACGGGCTGAGAATTTTCTCCTGCACTGTCATCCTCCCACCAAGTTCAAGAGAGAGGTGCCATTCTTATCCCCATGATAAAGAAGGAAATGGGGGCTCGGAGAGGAGGCCACTGGCCAGAGGTCTCCCTGCTGACCAGGGGCAGAGTTAGAGTTAAACTCAGGCCCATGTGAATCCAAACCCTATATTTGTAGGCACTCTGCTTTGAGGCCAAACCATTAATTTAATCAACAAATATGTTTGTGCCGGGCACTGGGCCGTCCAGTTTGCAAAGGAAATGGCCATGGCCATGCCTTGTGGTGTTTACAGTCAAGCAGGAGGTTCAAATGATAACAAGTAAACAGTTGCATGGATTTGTGACTATGGGCTGGGTAAGAGTTATGAAAACCACAAGCAGGATGTGGTGAGGGCTAATAAGGGGGTAAAGGGGCTCTGCTGAATTGGGATGGTCAGGAAAGGCCTCACTGAGGAGGTGATGTTGAAGCCAAAGGAGAAGATTGAGGAAGGGGGAGCCCACTGTGAGATGAACGGCAGGCACTGCAGCCTGGCAGAGGGAACGCCACTGTACCTGGAAGGGAGACAGGGGAGATTGGAGAATAGTGAGTGAGAGGGAAGAGAACTCACTGAGGATGGAGAGGAAAGCACTGACCAGGGCAACTGCTTCAGGACCACACTAAAGAACCTGCTTTGTTCTAAAACTTAGAAGAGCATGAGCTGAGAGTGACTTATGCTCCAATTTTAAGCAAATTATCTGGGCTACTTGAGAGTTTGGATTGGAAGTGGACAAGAGTGAAAACAATGCAACAGTCAGGAGTTTTTTGCAGTAACCTATAATTCCAGCACTTTGGGAGGCCGAGGCAGGTGGCTCACCTGAGGTTAGGAGTTCGAGACCAGCCTAGCCAATGTGGTGAAACCTTGTCTCTATTAAAAATACAAAAATTAACAGGTGTGGTGGTGGGTGCTTGTAATCGCAGCTACTCAGGAGGGCTGAAGCAGAAGAATCGCTTGAACCCAGGAAGTGGAGGTTGCAGTGAGCCAAGATCATGCCATTGCACTCCAGTCTGGGCAACAAGAGCAAAATTCTGTCTCAAAACAAACAAACAAAAAAAAACAGATATATTTTGGAGCTAGAAATAACAAGGTCATTGTCAACCATTTGGTCTCCACAGGTTTCCAGCAGACGCTCTGTGTTGTATGATCACCTGGTCTTTGTTCTTCAGGAGAAGGTTCTTCCTGCTTCCTTAAGCAAGGCTCTGTGTTCCAAACTGTTCCACCCTCTCTTCCTGGAATGTCCATAGATTTATCAAAGCACTTTGCTAGTCTTGCCAGCCAGCTCCTCCACCTTCCTGTAAAAAATAATATCTATATTTATGTTGAGCTACCACTGACTTCTCTCACACTCCCCATGGCTGGCATTTACATCCAGAAGACTCAAAAAGGTTTGGAGGATTCTTCCACGTGTAAACGCACCATATGCAAACCAGACCCGTCTGCCTCTGTAGACAGCTGTCAATGGAGGGTGTGCCAGAAACACTTATTTGCCTTTACGGAACATCACAGCCCCACAGGCAGGAGGTCTTTAGGGAAAAGACCTGGGGGAGACCTAGAGGGGCTGCATCTGCCCCAGTGGCCATGGATACTTGGTGGCAAGTCTTTGTTCTCCCTCAGAAGGTGAATCTCCTCTAACAGGAACAGAGGGTGTGACCAGCTGTGTCATAGACTTGGAAGTTTTTCGTTTTTTGTCCACAAAATCTTGCTCCTGGGTGGTACTGAGTCAAATTCATTAACATCTAGCAGCTGCTCAGTGGCTTATGGAAGATGACTACAGCTTCATGATCTGAGTCCCAGTTTGGCCCTTCACACCTGGAAATCTCCTTGGCAACTACAACAGAGATCCCGGGATGGAGTGAAAGGCCTTCTGAAAGGGGTGGGCCTTCTGAACTTGACTTACATCTCAGGCCAACAGGAAAGGTGCAGAGGCCAGCCTTGGCCGAGCAGGGCCTAGGGCCTTAAGAAAGATGCTCAGTGTAGGTCTCTCTCACTGCTCCTTGGAACTATATTGGGAAGAATCTAAGCAGAAATATCTATCCAGTTTGTCAGGCCCACCCTGTGTAGACTGTATCCTCCATTTTCTCAGAACTGGTTTTCCCACCCCCTTGATTCACGTGCTTCCTGTGGGAGAAACCATGTTCTTGCAATTTGACCTCTCTTCTGGCTTCAGTTAGTGGAAGACCAATCAGACTCCCTCCTCTAGGAAAGTAGAACTGAGATTAAGGTCTCAGTGGGGCTGGTCTCTTGAGTAAAGGAAATGAAATTCTACTAGCTGGAAAAGACCAAGTTTCCCTGAGGTTTGGGGTTTGTCTATTGTGACAAGTAGCACAAACTCCAAAT
>PVKP010010261.1:0-65262 GCA_004027715.1 Plecturocebus donacophilus
AAAAAAAAAAAAAAAAAAAAAAAGGAGATTTTTCAGCATGTTGTTATTTTCATTATCATCATTATTCTGAGGTGCTTCCTAAGAAAAATTCCATATAGCACCAGCGCACATCTACCACAAATATCTGAAAATTCTCTTATTCACTGGAAATTTAAAAATAGTAGAAAATCCAGAATTCATCATACTTAATGATGTCTACCTGTAAGACTAAGTAGTGGGGAAAATTCTATATTGATTTTTTGGAATGAAATTTGTGCTGTGGGTGTAAGATAACATTAGCAACCTTACACTAACTGGTCATTGAGCGAATGCTGTACAGCATAGTGGTGAGAAAGCATGAGTGCTTCAGTCATCTTGCTTGGCTCTAAATCGCAGCTCTGCCACTTACAAGGTGTGTTACCCTGGGCAAATTACTTTCTGTGCCTCCATTTCTTATCTGTAGAGAGAGACAGGAATAGTACCTACTTCATGGGGTACTATGCAAAGGTCTTAGAAGATTATCTGGCACATAGTAAACATTTAATATGTGTTAGCTATTCTATGCACATGTACACATTGATATGTATTCCAAATCTTAAAATGTATGTTCTTTTAAAATCATATTAGATCACATCAGTCCCTTGCTTAAAAACCTTGAACATCTACCTATATTGAAAAGAAACCTAACTCCTTTCTGTCATACAGCTCCTTCCTACTTCTCTGGTCTCATCTCTCTACCACGCTCCCCCTTACCATTCCTGAAGGTCAGTGCTCCAATCTCTCCTAGATATTGGCATTTGCAAAGGTTTATGCTCCACAGAGCTAACACTCCTCCTTGGGGTGCATTTGTGTTCATAACATCCCTGGTGCATTCAATTGAGCTTCACTTGCCCTTTTTCTTAATGCTACACATTTGAAAATAAACACTCATTGGCCCCACATAAAAAAAATCACAGCTTGAAGCATGAAGTTCTCAGAAGCAGAATAAAACATTTCAGTATTTAAAAGTTAATCAACCTTTTAATTACTGAGCTTTAAGCTTTTCTTTTAAAAGGGAAAGCAAAGCACATTCATGCTGACAAACCAAGTTTTAGTATGATGTTACTTGAAGTGTCCATTAAAAACCCTTGACAGGAAAATCAGAAGCAGTGCAATGATAACGTGGTAAGAGAGGAAGAATCCTCCGGGAGGGCTACCCTTATCTGATGGTCTATGCTTGTGTGCGGGTTTGGGGGTTAGTTAATCCCCATAAACCGAAGATGGGGTTTTATAGGATGCCTTATAAGAGCAATGCTTAGACTGTGTCAGAATTGTTCTGCCAGAAGAGACTTTTGTTTCTGGCATGCTAGGAAGCTAAACTGGCTGCAAAGAAAAAGTGACGCGAGCTCAGGGAAATGTGGGCTTTGATTAAACCATTATTCTAAATAAAGCTGCCTTTACTCCTCCAAAATCCAAAGTTGAATTGCAGGGTGGGGAGAAACCCAAGTATTTCCCCCCTTCTCTTGCCACCCTCAAATAACGGCTTATTTAAAATACCTATTTTTTTTTTGTGAAGTTTTGACAGTTCTTAACCCAGCAAGCAGCTGGTTTCTTGTCAGTTCCCCAGCCCTTTCCTGGCAGTCTGAACTGTTTCATTGTGAGCTCTGTTCTGCTAGAAAGTCTTGACTTGAAAATTCTTCAGGGTCATAGAGGCCTAAGTATTTTCGGTGTTAACGACAGATATTTTGAAATGAAAAATAATCTGTTTTCTCAGGCAGTGGAAATATCCCAGGGCTGTTCATTATTTTGTACTTTGTTGATCAATTTTTCATACGTAGCCAATTTAGCCGACTGGTTAATCCATTTTCCTTCAGGAAGCTTTTCCATGGCCCTTCATTTACATACTGTAATGCTGTTGGCTGTCATTCCATTTACACTAATCTGTTTTGTAACCTTATAAAAAGGTTTGATGGGGCTGAGGCATCTTCCAGAAAGCAGAAAAGTGTAAATGCAGGCAGCTGTTGGCTGGTGTACAAAGGGTTAGTGTGAAATCTCAATTTCTGACCAGTGGTCTGTGAGGCTCTCACATGACCCAACAATAGTATTAATTTTCCATAAGAAAAACAATCCTATTTTATCTTAATTTTAAATGATTTAAAGACACAGGACTAAGGAACTAGAAGGGAAGATGAATAGCAAGAAATACAGTATCAGAAAGGATTCATAAAGTATGGAAGCAACCTTAGAAATCGCATAGCAAACCAAATCACCCTGTAAATTAATGGTGGAAATGGGCTCAGGGCTGAGGTCTTCTAACTCATTTACTTATATTCCTGTTTTTTCACTGCTAGCTGTTCTTTATTAAATGCCCCCCACAACTATCAGCAACTATAACTGGTCTATGTAGGAATTCAAACAAATCAAACAAACAACAAAATACTCACTTCCATTGTCATGTTTTAACATCACCTTGTAAATAGTTGTAATGTTTGCCACATTTTAACTATTTGTTTATGTATCTGTCTTCCTAATTAGATTGTCCCTGAGGTGGTGGGACCTATGTTAATCTTTTTGGTATTCTCAGAGCTTGAACATTTTCTGAAAGGAAGCCTAGTCTCAATAAGTACTTATTGAATGGTTACAAATTTTATATCTCTATCATAATAGGAAAAAGATAAATCTCTGTCCCTAGTGAAGGTAGATATTTCCAAAAGTTTCCCCATAGTTACTATCTTGTGTGCTGTGGATTCTGAAGTTATAGCAAGGTCTTTGCCTTATGCAGCTCCTTCTTGTGTAAGTAAAAGTACATATTAGGGGAAAAAAATTCTCTAAAATAACCACTCAAGATCTCAGAATCAAAACCAAACCAAAACAAAAAACGAAAACCTATAAATTATTAAGTGATTGCACTTTAGGTTTATAGAGCATGTTTCATCTCAGGAACTCCCTGAGCTTTTAGAGAATCAACTCTTTTATTTTGACAACACTTTGGCGGTGGATAGGGGGTAGTATTATTTTGCTGATGGAAAGAATAAGGCTCAGTGGGGTTAAATGATTTGCTTGCGGTCACACAGGGCTCATTCTGTGTTATTTGTTTAGAAGTTGCTGCTGAAAAGCGTTGCAGCTGCACTGTAGAGAAGCTATTAAGTAGGCATGGGTTGGAATCCTGTCCCTGGGATTTCCTGTACACAGGAAAAGTTAGGATGCTAGTTATGGGTTAGGCTGGGCATTTGGCCCACAACATCTTTATGAAGGTTTCAGTTAGCAGAGACACAGGAACCAGAATAATTTTGTTTCTCTGATTCTGATTCCCTTCATCTTATTCTCTCCCTTGACAGTTGAAAATCTTTGCCCTCTACCTTAAATTCCGCATTTTAAAAGCTGTTACATACATATAGATTCTTCCACATAAAATTTAAGTTTAAAAGTTATTGTCCAAAAGTACTTTCTAAATACTTTTCGCTAGGTGTTATTTCAATATGAGATTATTTCTCTACCCTAAATACTTAACTGTTTAAGTGGATATTACTGGTAGCTGAAAAATTATCATAAAACAAACTAAGTATGCCCACACTCATCCAGTGATATATTAAAATTCAGTGGTCTTTAATTCAAAGTCTACTAGATGGTTGTCATGTGCAGGCACAGTGCCATCAATAATGCCAATAAAAACCATTGGCACATGGCTTTACAATATAAACAGTGCCATCACTAACATCATCGCATTTGATCCTCCCAGCAGTCTTGGGAAATGGGCAGCAACATCTCCATTTACAGATGAAGAAAGTAAAGCTCAGAGACGTGATTGGCCTCAGAGAGCAAGCGAGTAATAAGTACTAGAGCTAGGATTTGAATGTGAGATTTCAGATTTAGTATCTTCAATATCATCATCATTATCATCACAGCAATAAGACCAACATCATCTTGGTAGTTATCAAGTCTTGCTGTGTCCAAGGTACTTTGCTAAACATTTTCTATCTATCTCTAACTACCTTTAAAAGCAAAAAGATATCAATTATTAGGCACCACCTATATATTGGCATTATGTGAAGCACTGGAACTTATACTTCCATTTAAGGTTTTCTCTCCTTTCCACCTTTTAAAAATGATAACATAAAATCTTCTTAACAAAAATTGTTATGCTAACAGTACAGTGTTGTTAGCCATATGCTGTATGCGATGTAGTAGAACTCTGAGAATTATTCATTTTGTGTATCTGAAACTAGGTACCCTTTGAGCAATACCTTATGATTCCCCCTCCCCCCAGACCAAAGTAACTGCCATTTTACTCTTTGCTTCTATGAGTCTCACTATTTTAGATGTGTGATATAAGTAGAATAATGTAATATTTGTTTTTCTGTGTTTAGCTTATTTCACTTAGTATAGTGTCCTTCATGTTTATGCATGTGGTTGCAAATGGCAGGATTCCTTCTTTTTGATGACTAAATAATATTCCATTTATGGATATATTATATTTTATTCATCATTTAATTGTTGATAGGCATTTAGCATTTCCATGTCTTTGTTGTTGGAGATAACGCTGTAATGAATAGCAGGTATATAACAGATGTATCTTTGAGATCCAGATTACAAATCTTTTGGGTATACGCTTAGAAGTTATATTGGTAGATCACATGGTAGCTCAAGCTTTTCATTTTTTGAGGAACCATCACATTGTTTTCCGTAGTGGCTATACTAATTTACATTCCTACCTACAATTTGTAAGGAATCTGTTTTCTCCACATCCTCACAATACTGATTTTCTTTTGACAGTAGCAATTCTAACAGGTGTGAAGTGATATCTCATTGTAGTTTTGATTTACATTTCTTTGATGATGAGTGATGTTCAGTACCTTTTTATATACCTCTTGGCCATTTATGTCTTCTTTGACCTATTCATGTTTTTGCCCATTTTTAATTCAGTTATTTGATTTTGTGCTACTGAATTATGAGTTCTTTATATATTTGGTATATTAACCATTTATCAGATATATGTTTTGCAAACATTTTCTCCCATTCTGTAGATTCCCTTTTCACTTTGCTGATTGCTTCTGTAAAAAATATATCACTTGATGTAGTCTCACTTGTTTTTATTTACTTTTGTTGCCTATACATTTGTATCATTATCTGATAAATCACTGCCAAAACCAGTGTCAAGAAGCTGTTTTCTCATGCTTTCTTCTAGGATTTTTATGATGTCATGACTTATGTTTAAGTCTTTAGCTCATTTTGAGCTGATTTTTGTATATAGTGTAAGATAGGGTTTAATTTCATTTGCCTACATGTAGATACTCAGTTTTCCCAGCACTGTTTATTGAAGAAGGTATACTTTCCTTATTAGGTATTCTTGCCCTCCTTGTCAAAGATCAGTCCACTGTAAATATGTGAGCTTATTTCTGGGCTTTCTATTGTGTTTCATTGAGAATATGTCTGTTTTAATGCTAGTGCCATACTGTTTTGATGACTATAGTTTTGTAATTTATTTGGAAATTAGGAAGTGCCATGCCTCCTGCTTTGCTCTTCTTTTTGAATGTTGCTTTTGCTATTTGGGGCTTCCTGTGGCTTCCCAGGAATTATTATATTGCTTTTTAAAAAAATTTCTGTAAAAAAAATGACTGGAATTTTGATAGGGAATTCTTTGATCTGTAGATTGCTTTGGGTAGTGGGGACATTTTGATAGTATTAATTCTTTCAATCTATAGACATATGATATGTTTCCACTTATTTGTATCTGTTTCAATGTCTTTCATCAGTGTTTCACAGTTTTCAGTGTACAGATATTTCAGCCTTTTGGCTGTTTATGCTTAAGTGTTTTGCTCTTTTTACTGTGATTTTAAATGATATTTTCTTGATTTCCTTTTTTGATTGTTAATGTAAAAAAATCACTATGAGTCCCTATGTTGAGTCTTTAATCTAATGAGCTTGTCCTTTGCATGAGGAAATATGACACGTATTCTCTAAGCATAGCTCCTAACAAAGAAGCTATTGATAGCCCTGAAACTATGTTAAGTTGCAGAGACTTTAAAATGTATATATATTACATAAAAATGAACAATCTGAAAATAAAAAGATTCTATATTTTATAGCATTAAAATAATATAATTAGGAATAAGTTTAACAAAAGTAGTTTAATACTTTTGCACTGAAAACTACAATACATTATTGAAAGAAATTAAAAAGACCTAAATAAATGGAAAGACATCTGTGTGCTTGGAATAGAAGACACTATTGTTAAGATGAAAATACTCTTTGCATTGGGCTAAATTTCTGGCCCCCTCTAAAGAAATGTCCATTTCCTAATCTCTGGACCCTCCTAATGTTACTTTATTTGGCAAAACATATGTTCTTTACATATATAATTAAGTTGAGGATCTTGTGATGAGGAGATCATCCTATATTACTAGATTGGTCCTAAACACAATGACATGTATTCTTAAAAGTGTGAGTCGGAGGAAGACTTGACACAGGTCAAAGAGGAGGGGGCAATGTCATCACAGAGGCAGAGACTAGAGTGATGTGGCCACAAATCAAGGAATGCCAATAGCCACCAAAGCAGAAAGAGGCAAATAACATATTCTCCCTATCTCCATTTTCCTTAACTAACTCCTAAAGTGACAAGTGGTAGGAAACTCTAGAGACATAGTGGCTCTGCTAACGCCTTGAATTCTGACCTTCAGAACTGCAATACAATAACTTTTTATAGGTTTAAGCCACCAAATTTGTGGTAATTTGTTACAACAGACACAGGAAATGAATACGCCCCCCCCCCAAGTTTATTTACAGATCTCATATAATCACTATTAAAATCCCAACTTCCTATTTTTTTTTTTTTAGCAGAAATTGATAAGCTGACCCTAAAATTCATGTGGAAATGCAAAGGATCTAAAATAGCCATAAAACTCTTGAAAAAAAAGGAACAAAGTTGAAACACACATTTCAATTTCAACACTTATGACAAAATTATATTAACAGACAGTGTGATGTTCAGCATAATGCTAAGCATATAGATTTGTGGAATAAAATTGGGGTTCCAGAAATCAACCCTTATATTTATGGCAAATTGATTTAGACAAGGTTTCCAAAACAATTCAATAGGGAAAGCACTCTTCAAAAAACAGTGCTGGATCAACTGAATATCTGCATGTAGAAGAACAAATTTGGACCCCTTCCTCAAGTCATACATAAAAGTTAATTCAAAATAGATCATAGACTTAAGCATAATAGTTAATGGTGTTAAAGTTAACACTTTAAGAAGATAACATCGGAGTAAATCTTTGTGACCTTAGGTTAAAACATGACTCCTTAGCTATGACAGCAAAGCACAATTGACAATAATTTATCAGGATTAAAAACCTCTGTGTTTCAAAGGACACCATAAATGAAGTGTGAAAGACAACACTCAGAGTAAGAGAAAATATTTCAAATTAATACTTCTCATAGGAGACTGGTATTCAGAATGCACAAAAAACACTCATAACTCAATAATAAAAGACAACCAAATTAAAATGTGAAAAATTATCTGAGTAGAGACTTCTCCAAAGAAGTTGTGCTAATGGCCAATAGCACATGAAAAGATGTTTATCATCATTAGTAATAAGGAAAATGCAAATCAAAACCACAATAAGGTATCACATTATACTGACTAGCATGTCTAGAATAAGAAGGGCAGACAAAACAAGGTTTGTTGAAGTGGCTGCTGAGAATGTAAAATAGTGCACTTACTGCAGAAAACAGTTTCACAGTTCTCAAAAGTTAATAATAGACTTAACATATGACTTAGCAATTCCACTCCTAGGTGTATAGTCAAGAGAACTGAAAATACATGTTTACATACAAACTTGTATATGAATGTTCATAGAAGCATTATTCATATGAATCAACAAATGGAAACAATCCAAATGTCCATCAGCTGATCAACAGATACAAAATGTGATATATCCATACAACGGAATATTATTTGGATACAAAACGGATTAATCTTGAATACATGCTAACGAAAAGAAGGCAGTCACAAAGTATCCTATGTTGTATGATTTTATTTGTATAAAATATCCAACATAGGATAACCATAAAAACAGAATGAAGATGAGTGGTTTCCTGGAACTCTAGGGGTGGGGGGTAGAATTTGGAGGAAATGTGAAGTGAATGCCGATCTGTGTGAGATTTCTTTTTTAAATTATTAAAATGTTCTAAAATTGTGGTGATGGGTACACAATTCAGTGAATTTGCCAAAAACCATTGAGTTGTGCCATTTAAACTGGTGAATTATATAGTACATAAATTAAATTGCACTAAAAGTGCTAAAAAATTAACTACAACTCTAGCTAACACCTAAAACTAGCTCCTTCTAAGAAAGGTTTCCTTTGAAGGTCATGTAACCTTTATTCTTTTTTTATTTTTTTATTTTTTTAACAGCCACCAAGTGAAAAGCTACTGTTTTAGACACATCTGGGTATAGATACAAAAAATATATAGCTTATTATCATAAGCTAGTAAGTGAAGGATTCAAAGTTCAAGAGACAGACTCATGAATTAGATTTTCTTACCCAGAGAGAATATTGGACTCTGCACTAAAGCTGCCAGGATTATCAAACCTGAGTGCTAATTGTCCAAGAGCCTGTCAGCACTGGCCACCTGGTCTCCTATCTCTATTTTACCTAGCTAACTCTTACCATGCAAAGCAGACCTTTCCATGTTCCAGTGATTTAATAACTCCTATTATCCTCAGTCTGATGATATGCACAAGTTCTCCCCACTCACTAAACTTTAACTATATCAGTATCTCTAGCACATTGACTTTGATATTGTCTTTATAACCATATGCCACTTCCTTCCTTCATTTCTACAACTACCTAGGTTGCATTCCTGATAATGTTGACCAGATCACTCTCTACAAGACCCTGAATTCTCTAGTTTCCTGTCCTTTCATTTTACCCTTTCAGAAGAAATAGTCATTTGAAGAACCTATTGATGGATCATTTACACATCTGCATATTTAATCAGAATTCAGACGACCTGGGAATCTTGTTAAAATGCCAAGTCTGATTCAGGACATCTGGGATGGGCCTGAGGTTTTGTATTTTTAATAAGCTCCCAAATGAGGCCACAGAATACACTTTGAGATCCTAGGTTGTAGGAGAGCACTTCATAAAAAAAATCAAGCTGGATATTCTAAAGTCAATTCCCCTCTACTGAGCTTATACCACTGCTTAACTATTATTTTTCTGTAGAAACTCTCTTTCTAGCATTCTGCAGAGATTATTTGAAAGCTTCTTCAACATCTTTTTTCTGTTCTCTGCCTTTTTTTTTTTTTTAGCCACAACTTTCTTTTTGTACCACCTGAAAGAGTGGTTCTCAACCCTGTTGCATGTTAGAATTACTTGAAGAAGGTTTAAAAAATTCCAATGCCTAACCTATATTCCAGAACAAACAAATCAGCACATCCATGGTAGGGTGTTAGTTTTCAAACTAGCCAGATGACTCCTAGTTGCAGCCAAATTTGAGAATCTCTGATCTAGAACGTAATCAACTTCCAGCCACCAAATATTAAAATTGCATGCAACCATACTCACGCTATTTTCTATTTAATGTCAATTTCTTTATGTATGTTTCTTGTTTATGTATCCACCCATTTTCTCAGCAATCATACATTATTTATTAGACATTGTATTATTTTTGCATCTTAAAATATACAAATAAGCTTTTAATGCATGAATTATCAATGATTGAGAAATTTCTTAAAACATTGAAAATTACTTAGAGATAGGACAGTTTTTGTTTCTAGTTGATTATGAGCTTATAATTATTTTATCAAAATTAAAGACATTAAGGTAACCTAATATTGAATTGAAAATTGCATGTTTCATTCTGTTGCTTTAGCACTGAGTAGATAAATTATTTGCATTGAATGTGTTTGTTCTTAGTGATGTTGACTGTGTTTGTTTACAGTGACAGCCTAGTTCTATTTGTATGGTGCCCATTAGAGCATTCTCTGTAGCTAAGGGCACTTACACAATATTCATACATTTTTACATCCCTTGTATCTCTGTATTTGGATTTATTTAAAGGGACAGTGAGTCATACGCTTAGGTTACCTAACCATTTTTATATACGTCCTCTATGTTATTATATAAGAGAAAACTCAGAGCACTTGTGTTGGGAAATGGTTCAGAAAGGAGTTCTCTTTCTCTCTCTCTCAAGTCCATCTTTTCATCAATTTTTTACAGAGGGAAAAAGTCTCTCTCTTTAGAAGTCTATCTTTTCATCGTTTTTTTTTTACAGAGGGAAACAGAAAACAATGAGCCATTTGAATGCCACCAAATGTACAGGACCTCTGTATTAGTTGGTTCTCACATTGCTATAAAGAATTCCCAGGACTCGGTTACATATAAAGAAAAGAAGTTTAACTGACTTACAGTTCTGAATGACTGGGGAGGCCTCAGGAAACTTATAATTGTGGAAGAAGTCACCTCTTCACAGAGCAGCAGGAGAGCAGCAAGCAAGCGAGGGTCTACCACTTACACAACTATGAGATCTTGTGTGGGCTCAGTCACCATCTCCAGAACAGCATGGGGGGAACTACCCCCAAGATGCAGTCACCTCCCAGCTGGGCTCATCCCTGACACCTGGGGATGACAATTCAAGAAGAGATTTAGGTGGGGGACACAAAGCCTAACCATGTCAACCTCTTTTTCACTATAGTTGCTAGTTTTAGGTTGGGATATACACAAGTGTCCAAGAGTGACTGTGGCTACATTAACAGGAAACCTTTAGACAATGGGATTTCCTTCTTAAGTAGCTTCACTCGGAAGCAGCTGGGATCTTTAATGTGGCAAGGAATAAAAGAAAAGAAAGAAAAGAAGTTGGGTATTACCACACTTTGATTCTTGGAATGGAAACTGAGCCAAGCTGGCTGAGAAAGGCCACACTTTGACCAAAGAAGCTTAGCAGAACTCAGGGGAAAATAAAAACTTTCAGTGGAGACTCCAATACTGGGACTTTCAGTGGCAGCATATTCTCCACTCCACACAGGACACTGTGTCCATGGTCTTGCTATTACAGTCACTTAAAGTGCCTCTGCTTCAGAGCTGAGAACAAAGTTCTAATGAGCTTAAGTGAACAATAAGGGGAGTCAATGATAATCCACCCACACTAGTTTTGGTTAAATGCCAGTTCTGAATAAATTCTTTACTCGTACATGAGTAGTAATAAGATCTTCCTATATGGAGCCTACTCAAAGTTACTGCAACAAATGGAGGCAAACATGGCATTCAAAAGAGAGATGAAAGCATAATTTGAAAGGAAATAAAGTGTTTTTTTTCCTATAGAAAATAGAAAATTCAAGATGAGTTTATACCTTTAAAAATTAAAATATGTTTTATGTAATGATATACTAGATGATATAACAAGAAAGCAAGCTGAGATACAAGTGGGAGCTGGCTTAAAGAGAAGAAAAGAAAAAAGGCAACTGGGGAAGGAAGAATATATCTTAAAAGTTAGAAAGAATCACTGAATTAATAACTGCCTCAGAAACAAGGGCAGATTCAAAACAGAAATGTGGAATGTAAGCTTATGAAGTGTTGATAGAACACTGAGAAAAGGACAGACATGGGACCTGAGAGATGATGATTGATGAGCAGTGTCATCAGCTAAATATGGTGAGTTTGATTTTTGAATACTGATTTTGTGATGTCTACAGAACATTTATGGTTGACAGGAGGCAGGAGAATATGAGAGGACCCTTACATAGTGTGAAAATGAGGAGAAATTTGGCACCAGAGATACAGATTTGGAAACAGTGACATATAGGATAGAAAACCAAGGGTAGCATTTTCAGCCCTGGGCTTTCTCTGTCACACTTTTCTGTAGTTGCCTGTCTAATTATTTTGCCACCATTAGACAACAGGTTCATGAAGAAACATGTCTTGTATTCACAGCTGTATTTCTGGGGCCTAGAAAACAGGGTTAACAATTTGTGTCAAATAGATGAATGAAGAGAAGAGAGTTGAACCACAGAGAAGCCATGACTTGGAAGGTCAGGATAAAAAGGGTTGCTGTTAGAAAAGAATTAAAGAGGCAGCCATGGTAATAGCAGGAAACAGAAGGAGGAAATGGTATTCCAGAAGTCACAGGAATAAAAAGTTTCAAGAATGACAGTAGGCTTAGCAGTGTTAAATCCTGCAGAGAGGTCAAAAAAGATGGGAATTTTTAAAAGCCTTTAGATTTAGCAAGAAAGAAGCCTCTGGTGTACTCTGTATGATTAAAATCCGTCAGGAGCAGAGTTGGAAACTGAAGACTAGTGAGTTAGTTGTTGCCTCCTGTACAATAAAGAGGGCTTTTCTGTTTGGTTGTTTGTTGCAAAACATCTAAATGTAAAATGTTTTGAGGAAGAAATGTATAAGTCAGAAATGAAATTGGACCTTTGGATTTCTGACTTCTGTCCTGTTTCCATCAGGCCACACTTTCTCCTGCTGACATTCCTAGAAAATAACAGGGGAAGCCAATCTGATGCTTTTACTATTGTATGTACTGGTTAGAAAATGATGCCATTGATTTATCGTGCAAAGAGAAGAAAAACAAAAATAGTATTAGTATCTACTGGAAGAAATGACCACATTTTTTTCCACTGTGAAAAGAAAATATTGCATCCTCACCTCTTTATCTTTTTCTCTCTTTCTCCCCACACCCATCTCTCCGCTTCCCTCCCCCTTCCATTACAGACACATTTAATTCATAATATTAGATTTTCAGTTTGTAAGTCAGGAAGCTGAAAACAGTTAAAATAAATTGATATACGAAGGAAAGAAAAGAATAAAAATTTCCTCTCTAGATTTTCAGATCAGATAAGGTGCTGGTAATTGGGGATGATGGAGAAAATCGTCCACGAAATGCTTGTAATCACTTGAGTAATCTCAAGCTTTCATTATCAAAAGATAGTCATGCCATATCTCATTAACAAAATGTACCTCTTAACAAAGCCAGTCAATACACCAACAAACAACTGACAAAACCAGAAGTACATTTAGATGCTGGACATTTGAAAAGGATGAAGTATAGAAGATACTTTAAGAAAGCTCTATTTTATGCTTCACCAAATACTTTAGTTCCTTCCTCCAGCTTCTTTTCTTATAAGTATACCATAATCAAGGGTCTTTCAAATGTGGTTGTTGTTTGCTTGATTGACTTCCTAGCTCCTGTATGACAAATTTGTGAAGGATATTATTAAACTGTGTCCTTTAGGAAAATTACAAATTATTATAGTTCTTGAGCCCTCAAGAGCACTTGCAGGCATTTTTGATTTCTCACTGTAGTTTTGGTTTGCATTTCTCTGATAATCGATGCCAAGCACCTTTTCATATGCCTGTTTGCCATTTGTATGTCTTTTGAGAAATGTCTGCTCAAATCCTTTAACCCATTTTTATCAGATTATATATTATTTCCAATATAGTTGCTTGAGCTCCTTATATTCTGGTTACTAATCTCTTGTTGATGGCTAGTTTGCAAATATTTTCTCCCATTCTGTAGGTTGTCTCCTCACTTCGTTGTTTCCTTTGCTGTGAAGAAGTTTTCTAACTTGATGCGGTCCCATCTGTCCATTTTTGCTTTGGTTTGCCTGTTATTTCACATTGCATGCCTGTATCAAAATATCCTATGTACCACATAAATATATACACCTACTATGGATCCACAGAGAATTTTTAAAATAATAAACGTTAAAAAGAGCACTTATGGGTAATAGACCCTAAGAATATAAAATTCAAGAATGTTTAATATCTGTTCTAACTATCTGGTTCACTATTTTTAAAATAATCAGGTCTGTGAACAAATTTAATCATGTTATTGTAATAATTTTTCTCATAGAATAACTTTAAAAAATGTGTAGACATTGGTAAAGTGAATGTGTCAATTTATCAGTTCTTTGTAGTGATAATGTGTTATAGAAAAACAATCCTATAATTGTTAGAGAACAAAGTTACCAAGAAAAGCAAATAAAAATGCCAGATAGTTAACATCATTTCTACGACCAACATATACCAATATCGAGCTTAATTTACCTTATAGAATAATGTCTGTTTTAAAAAAATTCTTTTGGCTGGGTACAGTGGCTTACGCCTGTAATCCCAGCACTTTGGGAGGCGAAGGTGGGTGGATCACTTGAGGGTAGGAGTTAGAGACCAGCCTGGCCAACATGGCAAACCTTGTCTCTAATAAAAATAGAAAGATTAGCCGGGCTCAATGCTGCATGTAATCCCAGATACTTGGGAGGCTGAGGCTCAAGAATTGCTTGAACCCAGGAGACAGAGTGCCACTGCACTCCAATCTGGGTGACACAGAGAGTCTGTCCATCTAATCTAATCTAGTCTAATCTAATCTATCTTTGGTTATTCCTAAAGTAATAAGTTAATGTGATTTTTGAATAGGTAAATAAAAAAAAAAAAAAGATGGAGTTCCTAGGATTTCTTGGAGTTGTAGGAGACCTGGTAATCAAACTTATTAGAGTTCATTATATATGTAGTGTCTTTTTATGGTATGATAGACATTATATAATTCTCCCAAATTGCCCAGTTCTGTGGTTGCAGAGGTAAGGCTTAAATCTAGAGCTCTCTCAGTTCTTAATTTCATATTCTCCTTATTAAAAGCAAGAAGGAGTCTTAATTAATAAAACACCCTGAACCCTGTAGACTGATGAACACTCAGACATCCTATACAAGACATTGCTACATGGGGTAGTATCTTGAAGTACATATGGTTCTAGCGTTGTTTTGATTTTTGTACAAAATATATAGTAATGCATTGATGATATCAGATTCTGTATCAGAATTTGACGTAAGAGCAGAAATCTTTAGAAGGAATTGGCTAAAGCAATTGTGGAGGTTGGCTAAGCAAGCTTGAAATCTGTGAGGCAGGGATTCAGGAAGGGAAGATGACATGCAAGCAGTTTAGAGCCTCACAATCACAAGCTTAAGCATCTCCATGAATTTTAAGGTCCACGAGCAAATGTATATGAATCACAAATTGAACAACTTTTCAAATATATTGTCTTGCCTATTTATAGATTTTATGTTTTTCTTAACAAATGCTAAGTGAATCTTAGTATTCATAGATTTTAATTCATTCCAATTTGTAGGTTTTAAAATGTGGTGCTGGCATATTATGGCTACAAAGGAAATAAAGCAAATAAATTAATGAAATTAAATTTTTGACATAAAGAAAATGTATAAAAGCTTCCATAAGAATGTGATTCTGTGCATTTGCTGTATGGATGTTACTGTTGCCTTATAAGTTGATACTGGATACAAAGTTGATACAAAAACCTCACTAAAATTCTTGAAAGAGTTAGAGCTATAGTAGAGGGCAGTAGTGGCTGGGTAAGTGTGTACTGAGACCAGAAAAATTGTAATCTGGCATAAAAGTAAGGGTTTTTTTTGCTTCCTTGGCTGGTTTCTGCCCCTTTGTACTAACCACAGGGGAAGCACGTGAGTTCTGAAATAGTTCAGGATGAGTTAAAATGTCAAAATGCTTTCAAACCTATAAAATAGTAGAAATGACTAATACTTAAAATTAGGGAAGGAGAGGTGACACATTTTGAGGTTGAAAGCAATGTATTCTGTCTGCAATTCATGTCATAATTAAATACTTAGGCTTTAACTTTCCATCAGCTGAAGATATATATATTTCTGTTTTATTAGCATTTGGAAGTTAGGATGAAAATAGTTCTAGTGGGAGTTCCCAGGACAATCTCAGAGGTAAACAACAAAAAAGCATTTTTGCCAAGATAGTAGAAGCCTAATGAAAAGAGATCACAAATTTGTGTAACCTGATTAAATTTATAAAGGAACTGTTTCATATAAGTGTTTCTGCTTTGAAACTTAGAAATATTTTGAAGCTAAAAATTTAAACCCACATTAAGAAATATTTGTATCAGGACTATATTTTCATATTTTTATAGGAAATATTAATGGTCGAAGGAAATCCAGACATGCATTTTGAAGCAGATTACTAAGGTGTATGATAGGATCTCAAAGATGGATCATAAGGCCTATTCATGTGTAAACCTGTGATTAATTTACTAACACAAATTTCTCACACATGATTTCAAATCCTAGTGTTTTGAATTTCAGTAAGGCAGCAAAATTATTTATATATTCTGAGTGAGATGGTCTGAAACCTATTTGAAGAAAATATACATAAGTGCTTCAAAATCAGGGGTTTTCACATGTTTATGTACTTTATATGAAAAACTGATTACATTTGTCGTTTAACATCTGAAGGAGAATATTTGGTTTCAATAATGACATAAGATGTAATGTTCCCAAAGAAAGAAATCACTTATATAAGTTAAAGGAGTTTTGAAAATTCCATGAGTGAATTAAACTAAATTTGATAAACTTTTACTGCATGCCTATTATTTACCAAGCTACATGCTAAGCTCTGGAAATATAAGACGATTATCATTTAGACATCTTTAAAGAGTTCTTAGTCAAACAAGAAAGACAGACATGAAATTGAATAAATTGTAATGTAGTGTGGTAAATCCTCTAACAAAGACATTCACAAGAGAGAGCATTCAAGAGGAGTAAGTTGAGATGAGCAGGAAAGAATATTTGAATAGTGAGGCAGGTTCATTACATAAACTGCTATCATTTCTTTCAGCATTTTATGCTGATCACAGCTAGGACCTGTGTGTGCTAGAAGAAAATGAAATATCCATAATTTTTCTTGAGTTTGGTTAACAGATGTGACCTTGTTTTCCTTCCTCAAAAAAATGTAAATTTTTATCTATGAGCACCTTTTATCTTGGGAATGAGAGTTAAGATTCACTTTTTATTTATTCTGTACTGTGTAGATTTGTATCTATTTAGTCATCATCAACTATTAAATGATGATCTCATTTACACAGTTGATTAACTGAATCTATTATTTCATGTAAACTGAAGTAACACTTATTGTAACAAATTGAAATAATAACCATAATACCACATATAATATTTATCATGCACTTATTTTGTGTGAAGCTCTTTGTAAATCACTTTATAGTTACCTTATTTTATCCCTATAAGAATTCTAGGAAGTAAACAAGTTATCTTCCTTTTCCAGATGAAGAAATAGAGGTACAATGGTTATTCAATCTGTGTAAAGCCTCACATTTGAGAAGTGATGTAGTTGAGATTGGAATTCAGGTTCACCTTATAACAGAATTTGTGCCTTTAGCCACTTTACTAGATTTAAATAAAAATGAACAACTCCAAAGCAGAGGAAAGGCATGGGCTGAAATGAAAACTTTAATACAAAGAGTCTAATTTGGCAAGATTCAGGGAATTATAAGAATATTTTAAAAAGGCAAATAGCTTGAGTTTCAAATGCAAGCATTACTCACCCAAAAAATTCTCTTATATTTATAATGTATTTTTTCCTTTAACTTATAGGACATTAAATAATTACCAGTGATTTTTCTGTCAGCTCTGTGTATGAGGACATAGGGAATATTATTTCTAGTCACATAGAGTGAAAATTGCTTTCCATGTTTTTCTAAATGTTGTAGATAAAACCAGTTCTAAACCTAATTTTCTTGGCTTTGGTCCATATATATGTCCATTAGATTTTTTAAAAATCCTGATAATATTTGCAAGCTGTCTAAACCATTATCATGACATTTATTTGTTTGGAGGTAAAAAAAATCATACTTATTTTTTCTTCTAAAACATTTGGTAAGAATGATGAGGTCAATATTACTCTACAGTCCTATTAATATTTATATGAAATTTTATCTCATTCACCAAAGTTTCATTGATGTTTATAGATATTTTAATGTCCTTAAATTTATTTTGCATTTTGTACCATTTCACTTTGCTCATATTAAAAATTCTCAAAGGATCCCCTGGTTAAATCTGCTGCACTCAGGCAATTAGGTGATGTTCCTGTTTTGCAGACAAACCCACTGAGGCCCTGGTAGTTAAGAAATGTTGCAAAGATATACAACTTGCAAGTGGTACCATGGAGATTTAACATTGATCTGCCTTTTCCAAAGTTTCACAAAGCCATTTACTGATAGAAAATTAACTTAAAATGTAGAAATACACTGCTCTTATGTAAGATTGTTATTACAAAGAAACACACATTTATTTTCAATTCTACCTAGATAAATTGTTCTATATCAATCAATTTTAACTAGCACTGATTTTGAAAATAATTGTTAGCTCTATTTCTAGAAGAAACATCACACTGATTTTTGTAAAACCTGGCATTTAGCACAGCTCACATGAAATTGTATGATACATGATTATCATGCAGCTCAACCTCAACTGTGCATAAAGCAGATTTCTTTTCCTGTGGGATCTGGCAAGGTCAGATTATATCTGTAGGATTAATTTATTCTATTCATGAGATGCAACACCTGCTGCTGTATAAATTGTTTAATATAGCCCTCTCTGAGTTGACTCTAAACGTAATTGTATACCTGGCAGTCAAATATGATTTTTGGAAATAGCAATCTCCAAATACAAAGTAGTCCCTAGAGGGATAAAACTTGAGTGGACTGTTCCCAGGATGTCTTCAATGATGGAGCCTGGGCATGTAGTGGACATCTGTTGTTTTTGCCAGACTGACAGCCACTCTCCATTCTTCTCATAACAACTTGATTTTCTCTGGAGAACCATCTATTTTCCATTCTAAATTATTCTGTTTTGGCTCAAATCCAAGCCAGACTTTCCAAACTTTTTCAACGGGCATTATTCCTGGGGATTTTTCTGAAACTGTTGGAAAATGGAAACTCTCATTCTGGCAGCATAGCTGATCTGGGAGGATGAAAGCCTGACCATAATTCCACCACATAGAGAGATAATTCCTAAGAAAGAAGCCAATATAGAATCAGGCAGAAAAGAAAGACAGAGACAGGTTTCTGACATTTTTTGGGTATATTGATTCATCTATGCCTGAAGCCAGTTTGTGTCTTACTCTAATAAATTCACTTGTGCTTAAGTCAATTTACGTTGGGTTTCTCTACCTGTCAATGAAAGAATTCTGGCTATTTCATGTCCTATTTTATCGTGTAACTGTAGAAAATTCAGTGACTTAGAGAAAGCAGCTCTGAGTTCTAGGTAATAACAGATACACTGAGCTCTATCAGCCTGACACTGGGAAAAATCCTGCCTTGCTAACTATGATATTTTTTGTTCTGAAGTTGGCTTAGGTAGGACGATGTTAGACTTCCAGGTATAGAAGACAGCTACCTATTTCTGTGGTAGCTGGGCTCTCAAACTACCGCATTTCTTGTACTAGTCTTTGAAATCTTAAAAATATTTTGACATTCATAATTAGAGAGAATGTTCAATGTGTAGAGATAGTATACCACATTAAACCTATACTGGTATATATGTGACAAATATAATACACTACTTTACAGTTTTTGTAATACTCTTTCATATATATCATCTGTACAAACCCTCTCAGCAACTGGTGAAGTAGATCTTACCTAGTTTTCATAGATTAAGAATCGAAGAAGCAAAGTAACTTTAAGTTCACATAACTAATACGATCTCTTCCTTTTCAGAATCTGTTAAGAGATTCCCCCAAACACCCAATATAAGCAATCTAACACAAGCCTGACTTCTGGAATAGAAGAGAAGATTTGGGCAACGAATTCTTAGTTTTGTAGAAAATTGGTGTCTTGAAATGAGGAAAAATGCTTAGAAATAGGACTGAGTATTGTGAAAATGGCATTATCAGTTTCTTAAACTTACCTAGGGCCAGTCATGATCTGAATGGATCTCTGAGGATAAGAGCTTAGGATATATAGGGTCAGGATTCTTATGCCTATGTTGATTCTCTTTTAGGTCCATCACTGTCTTCTTTCAGCTGCCAATATAATTACTTCTTATGGTCACATGATTTTTTTCTGTGTACATTTCTAGACTCTAGAAGTTTTGTCCTCCCAGATGTCTTAAAATGCCTGTAGAATTAGTAAAAAATCAAATTATTTCTGTTTGTTGACGTTTTATGAGCTTCCCTGAGACAATTTTCTGCTGTAGGCTTATCAATTCTAAAATCAGGATCTGCTTGTAACAAGGAGGTAACATAATAGCAGCAGTGTTGTGCTTTTTATGTAGGATGATTATAATAATTAGTGCCAGTCAACAGAGACAGCTCTCCTGGGAAAGAAGCTATTGGAGATTTTGTTTCCTGAAAATTTGGACTAACAAATTTAGGTCTATACAAAATTGGTGTTAAGTATATGCAGATATTTTTATGTCAATTACAGTATGGTAGTACTGTTGTTCCATCTGCAGTATGTACCCCATGGGGTTTTTCTTATCACACAAAGTTGGATCACAAGGGAGAGAGATTAGTGAATAAAAATGTATCTTGCACTTTCTCTCCAATTTAGCATTAAGAGCTTTACAATAATAGTTTGATCATTGCTTATAGTGTAAATTCGAGGAGATACGAATATGATCTATTTGTGCCTCATAATAAATATTCCTAATAGAATTAAGATATACTTAGAAAGACTAGAGTAGTTTGGAAAGCAGGAATTAAGTATTCTGTCTACACAGAAATTTATGATGAGGTTGGAAGTTTAGATCAGAGAAGTGGGAAAGGTGTGGTGGTATCATTTTGTATGTAATCTGACAGTAATCTTCACTATAAATCCTTGTTATATACGGATCTTAATGGGTTTTAATAAGAGTTATAAATTTTAAAATAAAAAGAACTAAAATAAGAAATACAAGTTTACTGGCAGAAAGCCAGAATTTGAGATCTATTATGTCACTCATTATCTGGAGAAACTGGGCCAAAATAGTTTATTTCAAGGGGACCAATCTTACTTGCAAACTGATAGGGTAAAAATACATGATCTTTAAAATCATTCCACTGGGAATACTTTGTAGTTCTATGATTAAAAGAGGAAAAAACCTACTCGTAAGTTATAGTTCATAAAGCACCCATGAGAATAAAGTGCAAGACCAGAGGAATAAGCAATTTTTTTCTTCTGTTGTTCCTGAGGAAGCACATAGGAATGCTCTAGTCCCAATCTCTGCTTCTAATAGTGAAATGGTTGCAAGTTGTCTATTTATATAGAGTGGTGAAGATATTTTGAACCACTAAGAGGCAAGCCAAGTTTAAAGTTAATAATAATGACTTAACATTAGCTAATGCTTAATATATGGTAATCCTGTATGAGACGCTGAGCTCCTTTATCACATTTTATCTCACTACCAATCAGTGAGATGTAATGATTCTTATTACTCCCGTGTACTTGGACAAACATATTTAAAAAATACACATTACTCATTACTTTCTGCTTTCCCTTACATTGTGATATGGTTTGGCTGTGTACCCACCCAAATCTCATCTTGAATTGTAGTTCCTATAATATTCATGTGTCATGGGAGGGACCTAATGGGAGGTAATTTAATCATGGGAGTGATTACCCTCATGCTGTTCTTGTGATAGGTATGTGGGGTACGTCTTTATTAGTGTGAGAACAGAATAATACAGTAAACTGGTACTGCCGAGAGTGGGGTGCTGCTGCAAAGATACATGAAAATGTGGAAGCAACTTTTGACCTGGGTAACAAGCAAAGGTTAGAACAGTTTGGAGGGCTCAGAAGAAGACAGGAAGATAGGAGAAAGTTTGGAACTTTCTAGAGACTTGTTGAATGGCTTTGACTAAAATGCTGATAGTGATATGAACAATGAAGTCCAGGCTGAGGTGGTCTCAGATGGAGATAAGGAACTTGGGAACTGGAGTAAATGTCACTCTTGATATGCAAAGAGACTGGCAGCATTTTGCCACTGCCCTAGAGATCTGTGGAAATTTGAACTTGAGAGAGATGATTTAGTGGATCTGGTAGGAGAAATTCCTAAGCTGCAAAGCATTCAAGAAGAAGCAGGGCATTAAGAGTTTGAAAAATTTACAGTCCGATGATGTGATAGAACAGAAAACCTCATTTTGGGGGGAGAAATGAAAGCCTGCTGCAGAAATTTGCATAAGTAATAAGGAGCCGAATGTTAACCAAGATGTTGGGAAAAATGTCACCAAGGCATGTTAGAGAACTATACGGCAGTCCCTCCCATCACAGGCCTGTAAGCCTAAAAGAGACAAATGTTTTCACGAGTCATGCCCAGGCCCTCCTGTTCTATGCAGCTTCCAGACATGGTGGCCTTAGTCCCAGCTTTTTCAGCTCCAGCCATTGCTAAAAGGGGCTAACATATAGCTCAGGCTATTGTTTCAGAGGGTGCAAGCCCCAAGCCTTGGTGGCTGACACGTGGTGTTGAGCCTGTGGGTGAACAAAGTCAATAACTGAGGTTTTGGAATCTTCACCTAGATTTCAGAGGATATATGGACATGCCTGAATGTCCAGGCAAAAGTTTGCTGCAGGGGTAGAGCCCTCATGGAGAACCTCTGCTAGGGCAGTGCAGAAGGGAGTATGGTATCAGAGCCACACACTAAGTCCCCACTGGGGCACTCACTGCATAGTGGAGCTGTGAGATGAGGGCCACCATCCTCCAGACTCCAGAATGGTAGATGCACCAACAGCTTGCACCGTGCAACCATAAAAGATGCAGATACTCAACACCAGCCCATGAAAGCAGCTGGGAGGAGGGTTGTACACTGCATAGCCACTAGGCTAGAGCTGCCCAAAGCTGTGGGAGCCCACCTCTTGCATCCGTGTGACCTGGATGTGAGATATGGAGTCAAATGAGATCATTTTGGAGCTTTAAGATTTGACTTCCCACCGGATTTCAGACTTGGATGGGGCCAGTAGCCCCTTTGTTTTGGCAAATTTCCCCCATTTAGAATGGGTGTATTTACCCAATGCTTGTACCTCCATTGTATCTAGCAGGTAACTAATTTGCTTTTAATTTTTTAGGCTCGTAGGTAGAAGTGACTTGCCTTTTCTTAGCTAAGTCTATAGACTTAGACTTTTGCTTAATGCTGGAATGAACTAAGACTTTAGAGAACTGTTGGAAAGGGCATGACTGTGTTTTGAAATGTGAAGACTTGAGATCTGGGAGCAGCCAGGGACAGAATAATATGGTTTGACTATGTTCCTACCCAAATCTTATTTTGAATTGTAATCCTCATGATCCCCACATGTCATGGGAGGGACCCAGTGGAAGTGAATTATTAATAAATTAATTCATTAATAATTTAATTATTAATTACTTTAATTCACTTGCCACTTCTCCTCATTGCTGTCATGTGAAAAAGGACATGTTTTCTTGCCCTTCCACCAAGAGTGGGCAGAAATGCTCGGTGGATACCGGTTCAGAAGAAGGATGGTCTGAAAACCAACTCTTTTAGGGTAAGGAATACTAAAAAGTACTTTTTGTGACCACAAACTATAGCAGGTCTCATTTGCAAAAGTCAGGATCGAGTGGAAGTCTGTGACTTTAAAAACTTGTTACCATGTTGTCTGGGGCTACAGATTTTAAAAACTTGTTACCATGTTGTCTGGGGCTACAGCTTTATAAACAGTTAGGGACCTAAGGATGTGGGAGGACATCAGTGTAGCTCTGCATCTAGGTACAAATTGTGGCCCTCCTTGTATAATCCCCAACAACTGAATCTGAGATATGTCATAGAATATTGTAGAAAAGGAAATCTAGAATGCCATTGTAAGATAAAGCCACAAAACAAATTTACAGGGCCGTATGATCAGAGAGTAAAACAAAAAACATCAAAAACAATTGAAAAGGCATTACAAATTAAAAATAAGGCAGCAACTCCAAATTCCAAAGGGCATAAATACACCTAATTATAAAAGTTTTACCAACAAAATGACCAGTACTTAAATTCATTCCTGATGAAAGTAATCTTATAGAAAAGACAGCAAAAGTTAAAATAAGTATGTTTAGAATATTCACAAAGATAAATGAAATATTAATTTTGTAGAATTTTATAGTATTTTATAGAAAATAGTATTTTATAGAAAAAATGCAAAGAAGGCAAAAATCAGACAAGAATATGGATATGGATGTGTATATACATATGTATATATGTGATTATACATGTGCATATACACACACATGTGTATATGTATATACATGCATGCCATTATACATATATACATTAAATATGTGTATATCTATATTTATATCCATGTCTATACATATCTAGACATCTTTAGAATGAAATTAATAGAATTTGAACCTGAATAAATAAATAAATAAAAAGTGAACTTTAGACACAATCAACAAAAGAATTAGTAGTAAAATGGAGTATAGTTCTCAGAATTCAACCAGGAAGCAAGAAAAGGAGAGAACAAGACAAAATGGACACAAGTTTTTAAGAGACATAGGAGACAGATGAAGAGGCTGTTAAAAAGTCTGGCAAAAAACATGTAGAAAATATAAGTAAGGTTAGAGAAATAATATTTGAGGAGATAACAGCAGAGAGTTTTTAAGAATGGAAGAAAAACAAGAAATTTCATATGAAAGAACACTTTGAATACTTTGCCAAACAAATAAAAAGTAAACCCACAACTTGACAAATCATTCCAAAATTATAAATTATTACAGAAAAATTTAACGACTACAAATATCTCCCAGAGAGAAAGATATTTCTTACAAAGTAGTGGCATTTACATTAATACTAGGCATTTCTTCAACAACTGTAGAGACTAGAAAAAAATCAGTGTTTTTCAAGTGCTGAAGGGAGATAATTGTCAAGTTAGAATTTTTTTCCCAACTAAGTTATTTTTTTAAAAGTAAGGTCAAGGCGGAAAAAGTTGTGATACTTTTAAGCTTATAAACTCTAAGTTTTTGTACTCCAGGTAGTCACTAAACAATTATTAAAGGATTGTAGTAATAAGATTATTTTAGTCAAAATGTAAAAGCTTAAAATAAAATGCTAAATTCTAAGTAACTAAAAGGTATATTGTAATAATGAAAATGTTAAATGTAATCAGTAAACACTAATTTATGAAAGATGATCATATTGGGTTTTTAAAATTCACTAACATGTTATCTATAAATGACACTTATATAAATAAATCACACCAAAATGTTGAAATCTAGGTAAGTAAAAAGATGTTATACTATTTCTTACTGTCAGCTCATGTGTCAGATAAAATAGAATCTAATATAATCAAGATGTTCCCCATCTAATAATTTAAAACAAGATGTAGCCATCATGAACTTGTATGCACTTAACAACATAGCCTTAGAATACGTGAGCCCAAACTGTCAAAGTCATGAGAAAAAATATAGCCTAGTTCTATCATATGTTAAAACATACCATAAAGCTATAGCAACTTAAAAAGTGCTGGGATGAGAAGAGCAAAATACTTTAATAGAATGGAGGATTAATTAGATCATGCATATGCAGAAAGTTGTTATATTGAGCATGTGGCATGGCAATGCCATGGAATTTTTCTATTACTAAAATATGTTTATGTTTCAATTAATGATGTTGGGTGCAGTGGTTTTGGAAACAAAGATTTCTTTAAAATACAACATATCTTTTTTGGTATACTGCATACATTCTATTGTACAGATACATTAATATCCTTTGTAGTCTCAACTTTGAATGGACAAGAAGGATTTGTACACAAAAGTTGGGTTTCCACTCCAGGAGACCTATTGTCATACATAAGTTGTCTCAGGTCATTCATTCTAAGTTTTCAAAAATGTAGTTCAAGTGTTATTTTCACTCTATTTCTTGGGTTTTCTTTTATTATTATTTATTTTTTAAATTATATGTTAAGTTCTTGGGTACAGGTGCAGAATGTTCAGGTTTGTTACATAGGTATGCATGTTGCATGGTGGTTTGATGCATGCATAACCCTGCTATCTGCATTAGGTATTTCTCCTAATGCTATTCCTCCCCTGTCCCCCACCCCTGCTATTCCTTCCCTATCCCCCCAACCCCCAACAGGCCCTGGTGTGTGATGCTCCCCTCTCTGTGTCCATATGTTTTCATTGTTCAACACCCACTTATGAGTGAGAACATGCACTGTTTGGTTTTCTGTTCTTGTGTCAGTTCGCTGAGAATGATGGTTTTCAGCTTCATCCATGTCCCTGCAAAAGACATGAACTCATCCTTTTTTATGGCTGCATAGTATTCCATGGTATACATGTGCCATATTTTCTTTATCTAGTCTATCATTGATGGGCATTTGGGTTGATTCCAAGTCTTTTCTGTTGTGAACAGTGCCAAAATAAATATATGTGTGCATGTGTCCTTATAGTAGAATGATTTATAATCTTTTGGGTATACACCAGGTAATGGGATTGCTAAGTCAAATGATATTTCTATTTCTAGATCCTTGAGGAATCACCACACTGTCTTCCACAATGGTTGAACTAATTTATCCTCCCATCAACAGTGTAAAAGTGTTCTTATTTCTCCACATCCTCTCTAGCTTCTGTTGTCTAATGATTTTTTAATGATCACCATTCTAACTGGCATGAGATGATATCTCAATGTGGTTTTAATTTGCATTTCTCTAATGATCAGTGATGAGCTTTTCTTCATATGTTTGTTGGCTGCATAAATGTCTTCTTTTGAGAAGTTTCTGTTCATATCCTTCATCCACTTTTTGATGGGTTTGTTTGTTCTTTCTTGTAAATTTAAGTTCTTTGTAGATTCTGGATATTAGCCCCTTGTCAGATGGGTAGCTTGCCAAAATTTTGTTCTCATTCTGCTGGTTGCTGGTTCACTCTAATGATAGTTTATTTTGCTGTGCAGATAATCTTTAAGTAGATCTCATTTGTCTATTTTGGCTTTTGTTGCCTTTGCTGTTTTAGTCATGAAGTCCTTGCCCATGCATATGTCCTGAATGGTATTGCCTAGGTTTTCTTCTATGGCTTTTATGGTGTTAGGTCTTACATTTAAATCTTTAATCCATCTGGAGTTAATTTTCATATATGCTGTAAGGAAGGGATCCAGTTTCAGCTTTCTGCACCTGGTGAGTCAGTTTTCCCAGCACTATCTATTAAATAGGGAATCCTTTCCCCATTGCTTGTATTTGTCAGGTTTATCAAAGATTAGATGGTTGTAGATGTGTGGTGTTACTTCTGAGGCCTCTATTCTGTTCCATTTGTCTGTATCTCTGCTTTGGTACTAGTACCATGCTGTTTTGATCACCGTAGCCTTGCAGTATAATTTGGAGTCAGGTAGTGTGATGCCTCCAGCTTTGTTTTTTTTGCTTAGGATTGTTTTGGCTATGCGGGTTCTGTTTGGGTTTAATATGAAGTTTAAGTTGTTTTTTTTTCTTCCAATTCTGTGAAGAAAGTCAATGGTAGCTTGATGGGGATAGCATTGAATTGATAAATTACTTGGAGCAGTGTGACCATTTTCATGACATTGATTCTTTCTAACCATGAGTATGGAATGTTTTTCCATCTGTTTGTATCCTCTCTCATTTCTTTGAGCAGTGGTTTGTAATTCTCCATGAAGAGGTCCTTCACATCCCTTGTTAGTTGTTTTCCTAGGTATTTTATTCTCTTTGTAGCAATTGTGAATGGGAGTTCACTCATGATATGACTCTCTATTACTGGTGTATAGGAATGCTTGTGATTTTTGCACATTGATTTTGTATCCTGAAACTTGGCTGAAGATGCTTATCAGCTTAGGGAGATTTTGGGCTTAGGCCTTCCAAATATACAATCAGGTCATCTGCAAGGAGAGACAGTTTGACTTTCTCTTTTCCTAATTGAATACCATTTATTTCTTTTTCTTTCCTGATTGACCTGGATAGGATTTCCAATTCTATGTTGAATAGGAGTGGTGAGAGAGGGTATCCTTGTCTTGTGCCAGTTTTCAAAGGGAATGCTTCCAGTTTTTGCCCATTCAGTATGATATTGACTGTGGATTTTTCATAAATAGCTCTTACTATTTTGAGATACATTCCATTGATACCTAGTTTATTGAGAGATTTTAGCATAAAGGGCTGTTGGATTTTGTCAAAGGCTTCCTCTGCATCTATTGAGATAATCAATGTAATATCTTAAAGAGAAACAACAAGTTTGATGGCATTAAGTAATTATGATGAAGGATGAATCAAATCTGAGAAGGAAGGGGTTTCTGAGGAAAGAAGCCTGGGCAGGGCTAGAATTTTCCAACGGAGAAAGGGGAAGCTTTACAGAGGCAGTTTTTTGGAGGAGCAGGAATTTGAGGAAAAAGATGAAAAAAAGAATTCTTAAAGATTTCGATCTGTGGTGTGTAATGCTACACCTTACTGCAGTAGATGCTTGGAGCAGAGACACCTGCATGTGAAAAATATGATAGTATTTTATTTCTATGAAAAATGTATTAGACCTAAAATATCTAAAGATTAAGACTTTAAATAATTTTTATAGATATAAAAATATTTTATATAGCATGAATAAAAACTTTTCACAATTTTCAAGTATACTAGTTTAAGTCAATATAAGACAATTTTTTTAAAGTTCTACTTTTATATATGTAATAGAAAGTTTGAGACTAATTACTTCAGGAGACTTTGTAAACTGAAAACCTACAAAGATTATTTAAATACAATCCTATTTAATATATTAATATTTAGTTCATAATTAATAAAGGTAAAAAATATGGTGTTTCAACTGTTTTTCAATGTGGTAGTCAAAGATGAAACCCAGTATGGCAATTTTTTCTGTCTAATGCTGTTCAGGAGATTCTAGGTATCTCATTTAGTATTAATGTGTATAATCTATAAATATATCTGAGGTTTTATCTTTTGTATATTGCTATTGCCATTAGAGCTTAATATTTTTACACTTTTTGTTTATAACAGCTTAATGTATGTGTGTGTGCATGTGCGCACTCAAGCATTTAGCTTGTGTTGGACCAGCTATTTGTAAGCACCTTTGTCTAATTTAGTCAATCTTTGAAAACTACTAGAAGATAGTATACTGCTTGATAGTTGGGCCGGAATCTTGGTGAGAGCCAGTGTCACTCATGGCTCGTCACCGTACGATCGGTGAACATAACTGAGGCTCTAAAGCAGGTCTGCACCCAGATACATCTGAGGTGTGAGTAACCTAGGTCCTATCACACCACCCTGAAGTAGCCAGGGAATCAGTGAAGCTGAGAAAAAAAGTAAAAGAGAAGAGCAATGAGAAGCAATGCATCTGAGAAAAGGAAAGCCACAAAGAAGAAGCATTACATTGAAAATTTTTATAAAAAGACAAATACATAATGGAATTAGACCTAGATACAAATTTGAAGAATGTAAAAGTTGCCCTCAGTATGCTTCTAGCCTACTTATTTTTTCCCCCTCAATTCTATTCAACACTTATTTCAACAACCACACTCTCAAAATATTTCTGTCACCTAATAATTGCCTTCTACTCTCCGCCTCACTCCAGGGGATATCCCATCCAGGCTTACCCTCTTAATTTATGAGTCATATTCTTGTATTTTTCTGTGCCCCATAACCAATTGTTTATTGTTTCAAAGCTCTCTTAAACAGTGGATTACATAATTGATTATGAATACAAGCAAACCAGTTGGACAACAAGGAGAGGCAAAGGTCATGTTGGTGAGCACTCACTAGCAACTTCGGTCGATTTACTTCCTTTCTCCAGACTTACCTGTCTCATTCTTAAAACAATCATATCTGATGCAAATGAATGTCAGTCTGTACATGTAGTTGGGAAACATTTAATCCTCATAACAACTTTATTGGATAGTTACAGATATTATCTACATTGTGAAGTAAAGAACTGAAGCTTAGTAAAATGAGTGTAGCTTGTCCAAGGTCACAGAGCTTGTGAATAGCAGACCTGTCTGCTTGTAAACCCTGGGCTCTTGACCATCACATTATACTCTGATTCCCAGTACCACAAGGCATTTGGATTGGAACATTTCCTAATGTGTTTTTGTTGATCAATGTGGCAATTGAAAAAGATGAACTTCTCACTCATAGGCAGGTGTTCAACAATGAGAACACATGGACACAGGGAGGGGAGCTTCACACTGGAGTCCGTTGTGGGGGACTAGGGAGGGACAGCGGGGAGTAGGGAGGTTGGGGAGGGATAACATGGGGAGAAATGCCAGATACAGGTAACAGGGATGGAGGCGGCAAACTGCATTGCCACGTATGTACCTATGCAACAATCCTGTGTGATTATACATGTACCCCAGAGCCTAAAGTATAATAATATGTATGTGTGTGTATATATGTGTGTGTGTTTATATATATGTGTGTATATGTATATGTGAGTGTGCATATGTATATATGTGTGTGTATATATACACACATATATACATATACACACATATATACACACATATATATGTATATATATATACACACACACATATATACATATACGCACATAGATATATACACACACATACATTAAAAAAAGAAAAAGATGAACTTTAAATAATTTGGGGAAATATGAACTTAAATTGAAGCTATGTTCCTTATTAATCATCTTTTCAAATGCTTTACTGTTTTTAAGATATATTTTTACCACCAGAAGGAAAACATTATATATAGCATTCTCTAAACTCATTATGACCACAGAATTTTTTTCCCAAAATAATTTGTGGGACTTGCATTCTACAAAAGTCACTTTATCAATTGCTGTGTCAGAAAACTTCCACAGTTTATTCTAACCCTTTTATTTTATAGTCTATGATTTTTAAAGTGTTAGTGGGCCAAAGCAGCTTATTTTATCACACCTCCTAGATGGCAATTGCATGTCAGTAAGCGTAAGAATTAAGTAATTATAACAGTCAGTCCAGTAAGGCCTTCAGATTTTAGAGTGAGTAGGACTTCTGATGTTCTAAAAGTCACAGTAATTCAGTTCATGGAAAGTTTATGGATAATCTGCTATGTAAAAATTTTAAACTAGTCATAGCTGCAAAATATGAGGAAATATGATCCCTATACTCAAAGAGATACACTTGAGATTGTAGAGGTCAGGCATCTAAAATATGAATCTACCTCCTTATAAACATCACAGGTGATATGACCAATAATTGAAGAGCTGAGTGGTACTCTGCCTATAATTATTCCTTTGTTACACTTCACCCCTTTTTTTTTCCTGAAGAAAAATTGCAAGCATCATATTTAGCTGTGACAATAATATACAATCTGTGTGTTCTGAGTAGCTCTCTCTCTTGTTTGGTTATTTTTCTTTCAAATACTTCTGCTTTTAGAGTAGGGATGATTGTATGCTGATAGTCTTTGCAAAAAGTTCTATACTTGTATTTTCTTTCATCAGCTTATTTGTGTAGGTGATAATCATGTAATTCACACATTTAGAGAACTGTACCCAGCAAGTAGAACAGATTTTAATTTATTTTACCTAGGCTCATTTTCTCTTCCAAGTTTAAGTTTAATTCACTATATACAGTTGTCCTGCAAAATCTGTAGAGGATTTGGTCCAGGACACCCTGGGAACACCAAAATCTGCACATACACTCAAGTCTTGCAGTCAGCCCTGTAGAACACGTGAACACAAAGTGTCAGCCCACCATAGATGCACATTTTGCATCTCATAAGTACTGTATTTTCAATCCACATATGGTTATGGATGTGGAACATGGAGGTAGAGAGGGCTGACTGTATTATCGGGAAAGTCTGCATGTAAGTAGACTTTCAACATGCAAACTGTTATTGTATAATGGTCAACTGTAGTTGATTGGAAACTTTTCAGAAATTTTACTTTCCATACATTAAAAAAGAGTCATTATTGATTACATCACCAGGAACAACCATTTTTGGTATTTTTTCCTCCATGAAATAAAGTTCTAAAGCCTTTGTCAAGTATTCAAATTTTTTTTTATGATATAGTTTCCAACTCCCTCTTTCATCTCCAAACTGCTTCCCACAATTCACTTTCTCATACTCCTATGTTTGAGCTAAAACCAGTCACTTACACTTCCTCATACAAAGACAATGACATCTAGTCAGGCTAAATGCTCTTTGCCTGTTTTCTAAATGTCTTTTTTTTTATTACCTTTCTAAAGGTTCAATAATTCTTAGTTGAAAATATTCACTATCTTGTAATCTGTAACCTTCTATGTCTTAAAAAAAAAATCTTCATTTTACTGTTGTTTATTATAGTGGTCATACATGCTAGTAAACTGTAAGCTCATGGAGAGTCAAGTCCCTATTTACCTTTGCAACTTCTATTGCACTTAACCAGACCATTATGAATATAATAGATGCTACATAAACGATTTTGAATGTATTATGCGGAATAGAAAAAGTCAGTAAGCTTTGTGTGCCTTTGTCAGATGTAGCAATTTACTGGCATCTTAAAGACACAAAGGATAAAAAGGTTTATTTTCCATTCATTCAAATTGGTAAATGACTCTAATAAAATTAGTGATCTTTTAAAATTATTCTAACAACTCTTTTCTTTCATCAAATATTAGACATAGAAATCACATGTGAATATATTCACAGTGGTGCTAGGAGGTATTCGTAATATACAACTAAACATTTTAATGAGTCTATTTCTTAGAGTCTAGGTTTTTAGTAGTTCTTTGATATCTTGTTTTACTCAGTACTTTTTAGTTTGTGTATTAGAAATTTCATACCTACTCTAAGTTATAGGTACTTGAGCTTTCCAAAGCTAGATTTTAATTAAACAGGATGGCAAAAAGAGATTTCATTGTTGAAATCCTTTAATGTTTTATGAAGAGAGTATTTTTGCTAATATATGAATTTCATTTCTTAAAGAATATTCCTCCAAAGAGGAAAATAAAATGTAAACTTAAATCTTTTGAATGCTTGCCAGGTAACATTCAGTCTGCAATATATGCCTTCCAGAACTAATTAAGGAGGCATATTATTATCTACAAAAACAGAATAAAGCTTTGTGCAAGCATACACTCAATATGTGGAAATTCTTCTAGACCAGCTGTCAATTTCTAGGCTCCCTTTTTTCCTTTGAAGACTACTTATAAAATAGAGATAAACACATTCCCTGCCTGCAATATAGGTGTACTTGCAAATGTTTAATGCATCAGGGCATTTGGGAGATTATTTTAATGGATTTTTACCAAATCATATTTTGACAGTCAATTTAAATACATTTAAGTTACCACTTTCACCTATGCTGAAATCCAATGGGAAAAAGGAAAGCTCTCTTGTGAAATGATGGAGAAAGCTGATGATAAAAGGCTCCATTCAACATAAAAAACTCAGTAAAAGAAACATGAGTTAATCAAGCTGCCATGATTGAGAAAATACACTTTCCTGTGTAAGTACCCAATTCTAAGTCATGTACATAGAAGGAAGTGCCTTCCATAAAATTCACATTGAACTTGCCTGATAACCAGTGAACTCTTGAACTGCTGTACTGTGATTGTGCATAAAAACAGTAAGTAGAAAATATTTTTTCTCCTTTACTAGTGAAATGAAACATGGCTCTGTTTTTGAAAATGTTCTAAGCTTCAGGAATAATATTCTTGCTTTGTCTATTTGCTAACCTAAAGTGAAAGTCATAGGACCTTTTTAAGTTGATTCCATTTATAATACTGCATATGCTTCATACTAAGGTTAGGATAGATGTCTGTCTCTGTATTGTGAACAGTGACTAATTGTTAGTAGGAGCACACTGCCACATGAAATAAGGAAAACAGTTATTTTAGAATGCTACTTCCTTGGCAGGCTGATTTTGAAAAACCAAAAAAGCTGAGAACAAAGTGAAATGCCATGAAAAACTATAGAAGTAAAAACAATTAAGTTGTCTCTTCCTTAGGATATTAAGCCTTTTAAAAATATTTCAGAGTGCCTTACAAATATTAACCAATGACTCTTTACCTTTGCATAAAGTAGCATTATTAACCTTATAATTAATTTGATGAGGAACTTAAGGAGGTGCTGAAATAATTGTACATGGGAGACTATCCAGGCTGCTGGCCCAGTTATAAATTAGGTCTTGAACTCAACTTGTTCCTTATTGTCAGCTTTGGAATTGCACACGTTTGTGAGCATGTGTGCATGCATACTTTAAGTTTTCGTAATGACCAATATAGGTAGGCAAAGCGACAATCACAATGTGCAACAATAAAATACTTCCCTAGCTAAAATGTTTTCATAGTTCTCTATAATACTGATAAATATCTACATGGATAACTTGTTTATATTTAGCTGTTTATAGATATGAAGATAATAATGTGCTCATTTATTGAATTCTCAATGAGCCACATGCTTAAGAATGTCCCTGGCTTGAAGGGGGGCTTCACCTGGGACCCACCCCTTTCCACCCAGGAGCCTGTTGGCCTCCTGCCATAATCAACCTGCTGTCTATGGTGCCCACAGTGGGAGCAGGCACTTCCAAGCCTGATGGACAGGGTGGCTTCCCAGAACACTGAAAGTGCAGGATGCCTGGGTCCACAACCATGGCTGTGCAGCTGCAGCTGTGCCCAGGAGTGCAAGGCTCCTGTCCTGCCAACTCAGAAGAGGGTGGGACTCCTGCCAGCTTCTTGGAGTGCACAGCCCTGGACACACCTCCCCCACTGCAGCCAGTGTCTTTGCAATGGCAACTCTAGACAGGCCACTGCAGCCACCAATCCCGCCTCTGAACAGGTACACCGAATTGCCATTAGGATGAGGACAGTGACTGCCCTTAACTGCCTCATGCTGACAGGGAGCATTGTTTTGGGGAAAACAGCAATCAGATCTCACTCAGAGGCCTATCTAAGGGTTTTCAGTAAAAAGGGAGCCAACATCTGAGGCTCCAGTTGCATGATAGCTTTGGAGTTTGATGGCCTGTATACAAGAAGAAACAATCTTTACAAGGAGGTTAAATATATGAGAAAAAAAATTTGGTGCCAAAGATAATAGAGAAGAAGCAAAATAGATGAATCTTTCTAAAAACAATGTTGTGCCTATTGCTATTTTATGCTAGTGAAATAAATTACGTTTTGTATGGGATAGTTAAACTTTTAAAGAGAAATAACTGTTTAGGGGAGTAGATAATCTCTTGAGAGTTTAGAAATAAGGGGTCCTTGACAAAGATGCCTTAGGGTGAGGAATAGAATAAACGTGAGAACAGTAAGCATAGTGTGTCCATAGAGGGTTAACTATTAGCACTTATCTTTTGTGATTTTTTGGCTTAAAGTCCCTGATTTCTTCTTTCTGGTACTTCAGGTGCTCTACTGCGTCAACAGAGGTGGTTTTGTCAGTTTACAGGCTTTAACTTGAGTACAATGAATCCAAGAATCTATTCCAGTGACCTTCACTGTCATAGGAGTAGAAAGAAGTCCAGTGTCAGGTTCTGCCCATTCCAGGCCTGGAGAGGGCGAAAAGGAAGGAAGTGCCTTTACCAGGACTAAGTCCCCTGGGTGGAATAGAGGTGGCTCTGATTCGTGGCATTGGGCTTCTCTTTGTTGTTTCAGTTCATGTTGGAAATGGGACAAAGAAATTAAATGTCAATTAAATCAGAGTTTTCTTGGTCTAGCAAGAAATCATTGGCGAAGCAAGGCCATCCGTAAATCATTTCAAAGGGACTGAAATCCAGCTGTTTAGGGTTGTTTCTAACATGTAGTAGGGCTATGGGGATAAGAGTAATAAGGTGCCTTTTGATAATGTCATTTGGTTTTTCTACCTTTCCTGAGGATTGTGGTCTCTAAGCACAGTGAAGATGGTATTGTATACCTTGTACCTTTGAGACCCCCGTGGGGATAGCCACCTTGAGTGAGGGGCCGTTATTACTCTGGCTATACTAAGGAAGTCCAAAGTGAGTAATGATCATATTAATTAGTACTTTTATAACCTTAGAGGCTTTGTCTGTTCAACATGGAAATGCTTCTATCCAGTTAGTGAAGGTATCTACCTATACTAGGAGGTAGTGGATGCCCCTTGTCTTTGGCAGATGAGTGAAATGCATCTATCAGTCTTCTCCTAGGTAGTCTCTTGTTCCTTGGGTTTCAGGGAAGAGAAGCCCTCTATTGAGGGGATTGTTTTTATGGCATGTCTCATGAGCATTAATGACTTGTTTGCCTGTTTTTAGCAGATTTTTACCTGAGAGTAAAAGTCTTGGGAGCAGGCATCTTCAAGCCCGTGAGGGTAGAGGGCTTTCTCAGCCTCTGAGATCACAGAGATGCCCAGGTCCACAGCCATAGCTGGGTATCTGCAGCTGTGCCAAGGAGCACACCCCGCAACTCAGAAAGGGGTGGGACTCCTGCCTGACGTTGGTTTCTGTCAGCTCAATGGAGCATGTTGCTCCTTCAGTGCTCACCCTGCTGTAGTCAGTGTCTTTGCAGTGGCCGCTCCGGGTGGACTCAAGTCCTTCATCATTTTCTTGTCATCAGATTATTTTTCTTCCTATTGAGTTGTTCATATAACTTATGTATTCTGGTTGCTAATCCCTGATTAGATGGATAGTTTGCAAATATTTTCTTCCATTCTGTAGTCATCTTTATGTTTTGTTGAACATTTCCTTTGCTGTGTAAGGGCTTTTTTACCTTGTTGTAATTCAATCTGTTTATTTTTGCTTTTGTTGGCTGTGTTTCTAAGGTCTTACTCCAAGAATCATTGCTAAGACCAATGTCCTATAATATTTCCCCAATGTTTTCTTTCAGTAGTTTCACAGTTTTGGGTCTTATATTTACATATTTAAAATTATTTGTTTATTTTTTTGCCTGTGGTTTTTCAGTTTTCACAGCATAATTTTATAAAGTATCTGTCTTTTCCTGCCCCAAGAACATACGATACAGTGAGTTAGGCCTAAATGTGGATTTATTGCTGAGTTCTCTATTCTGTTCCATTGATCAAAGTGTCTCTTTTTATGTCAGTACCATGCTGCTTTAGTTACTATAGCTTTGTGGAATATTTGAAATCAGGTAATGTGATGCTTTGAGCTTTGTTCTTTTTGCTTGGGATTGTTTTCTTCAGAATTTTTTGTGGTTTCATACATATTTTAGAGTTTATTGTGTTAGGGTATGTTTCTTCTATAACCAAATTGTTGAGAGTTTTCATCATGATGGGTTGTAAAATTCTATTAAATGCTTTCTTAGCCTCTGTTGAAATGATCATATGATTGTATCCTCAACTCAGTTGATGTGTCACAATTATTGACATAATATGTTGAACCATTTTTGCATCTGAGATGAATCTTACTTGATTATGATGAGTGATGTTTTTAATGTGTTGTTGAATTCAGCTTGCTAAATGTGTTGAGTGTTTTTGCATCTATGTTCATCAGGGATATTGGACTGTAGTTTTCCTTCTTTGTTGTGTCCTTATTTGCTTTTGATATTAGGATAATGCTGACCTTGTATAATGAGATTGGAAATATTTTCTCCTCTTTAATTTTTTGAAATTGTTTGAGTAGATTTGGTATTATTTCTCCTTAAATGTTTAGTAAAATTCAGCAGTGAAGCCACTTGGTCCTGGGCACTTATTTTATAAGAGATTTATTAAATTGCAGCTTTGAACACATTGCTTATTATTGGTCTATTTAGATTTTCTGTTTTTTTAAGATTCAACCTTGGTAAGCTGTATGTGTCTAGGAATTTATCCATTTATTCTAGGTTTTCCAATTCCTTGGCATATCGTTGCTCATATTAGTCTCTACAAAAATACCAAATGATCCCTTTCAATTTCTATGGTATCAGTTGTAATGTTTCTTTTTTCTCTCTGCTTTTATTTGGGTCTTTTTTTCTCAGTCTATTTCATCAGTTTGCTCATCAATTTTGTTTACCTTTAAAAAAAATAATTACCCAGTCATGGTGGCTCACACCCGTAAACCCAGCACTTTGGGAGGTTAAGGCGGGCGGATCACTTGAAGTCAGGAATTTGAGACAAGCCTGGCTGACATGGTGAAACCCTGTCTCTACTAAAAAGCGCAAAAATTAGCTGATGTGGTGGTGTACCTGTAGTCCCAGCTACTTGGGAGGCTGAGGCAGGAGAACTGCTTGAATCTGGGAGGCAGAGGTTACAGTGAGCTGAGATTGGGCCTTTGCACTCCATTCCAGGTGACAGAGCAAGACTTCATCTGTCTCTCTCTCTCTCTCTCTCTCTGTCTCTCTCTCTCACACACACACACATACACACACACACACACACACATTTAATTTTTTTGGTATTTTGCATTTTGGTCTCAAAATTTATTTACCTGTGTTGTGATTTTTATTATATCTTTTCTTCCACTAATTTAAGGCTTGGTTTATTCTTGCTTTTCTGTTGCCATGAGTTGCATCATTAGGTTGTTTATTTCGTCTTTCTATTTTTTGATGTAAGCATTTACTGCTATAAACTTCCCTCTTCGTACTCCTTTTGCTATATTCCATATGTTCCCATACAGTGTGTTTTCATTTTCATTAAAGAATGTTTTAATTTTCTTCTTAATATCTTCATTGGCCCATTGTTCATTTAGGAGCATGTTATTGAATTTCCATATATTTGTACAGTCTCATGAGCACTCTAAGGTCGATGTGGCTTTCTGGCCCAAATGTACCTGGGGAACTCCCAGGGAGGCTACTGGGGCTTTGTGAGAATTCTGGCCAGAGACTTGAGTCCAGAATACTGTCCCAGTTGCCCTGATGGTTCTTTTTCTCAGCAGCTCCCTTGATGTGCATCATCCAGCAGGTCCTTGAACAAATAGGTAGTTTCTCAACTACAACAGGAAGTGCTAGAGATGAGACTGTTCACCCTAGGATCTGCTGTTAGAGATAGGTTGGAGAGCCTGGTCACAGCTCAGAGAGGTGTACATTGTCCAACAAGTTTCTGCACAGATAAGATAGTTCGTTGATTGCAGCAGGGGAAGTTGGAACAGAAACTGGACTCACTTGGGGTCTGCTATAGGACAGATGCTGGAATGCCCATCTCATTGGCTCAGACAGATATGCATCTCCCAGCAGGCCTTAGCACAGATGGGAGAGTTCCTAGAGTGTAGTGGGAGGTTCCAGAGTTGAGACCTGGCCCCCTCTGGATCTGCTGTGGAGCAGAGGCTAGAGAGCCCAGTCTCACTGGCTCTAAAGGGTGCATGTCTTCCAGCAAGTTTCTGCACAGATAGGATAATCCCTGATTGTAGCAGTAGGTGCCAAGCAGAGACTGGGTCTCCTCTGGATCTGCTTTGGGATAGAGGCTGGTGAACCTCTCTTGTTGGCTCATAAGAAGTATGTACCACCCAGAGGTCTCAGCATGGATGGGATAGTTCTCCAACTGCAGAAGTAAAGACTGAAGTTGAGACTGGAGAATGAAGTATGCGGAGCCTGGTCTCATTAGCTAAAAGTGGCACATGTCTCCCAGGAGAACCATGCCCAGATGGTTAGTTTCTCAGCTGCATCAGGATAGGCTGGAGCTGAGACTAGTCACCCATGGGATCTGCTATGGGGCAGAGGCTGGGGAGCCCAGTCTTGTTGGCTCAGAAGAGATAGCACCTCCCAGCAAGTTCCTGGGGAGACAGGATAGTTCCCTGTTTTCAGTAGAAGGGGCCAGAGAGGTGACTGGGTATGGAATCTGCTATGGAACAGAAGTAGGTAAGCCCTTCAGGGAGGCACTGACTCCTGGCCTGTAAGGATCTGGAATCTGCTATGGGACAGAGGTGGGCGAGCCCATCTCTGGGAGGCTCTGATGCCTGGCCTGTCAGATACAAGTGAGGCTTCCTCTGTGTCTTTGCTTGAGAAGCTCTGAGCTAACACCGCAGCTGAGGGGAGCTAGAGCTGAACCCCAGGGCAAGCTTCAGATTCACTGCTGAGACTAATGTCAGTGAACAGATGAGCCTTTCCTCCAAGGCACTAGTGTGCATAATTCCTTTTGCACCCCCCTTGACAGATTGCTTTGACTGCAGTCTCAAGGCCAAATTGAGCTGTAGCAAACCCCCATGGAGAACTGGACATTTTCTGGGCTTGAACCTAGGAGCAAGCTTCATGGATCAGCCACCTGGTTGTCTGCACTCTCAAAATAACTTTCCTAGGTGTTGGGCTCCACTGAGATTTCAAAAACTTATGCTTAAATCCTGAGGCTCTTGCAGAGAGATTTGACTGTGGATGGGTGCAGGTCTTGGGGGATATAAGCAGGATGCTGTCTATTCTGACATTTTTATGACATTCCTACCTGGCTTCTTCCACTGATGGTAATATTAATAAAATTCTTCTTATCATTATTGTTATGTAATAGTAATACTATTATTAACTTAATGTATTAATTTATGTGGGTACCGGCCATGGATGGAAGTTAGGATAATGTTCTGGTCTATTGTTTGAGATAGCTCATGTAGCTCTCTAGAGATATTTGAAGTTAACAATAGCTTGTCTACTGAGGAGCTCATAAACTAAAACAAAGTAAGTCAATTTCCAAAAATAAGAAACATTATAATGTCCACACAACTTGATTCTTGTGTATTTAAAAAATATTTTCCTATGATAAGAAAGTTAATAAAACTACCGAAAATTATCTATTGTAATGATAAATTTTATTAAAGTATATTATTCTTTTGGTAGATTTTCAAAATTGTACTTTATTATCTCTTTAATATGGATTTTTCAGTAAATTTGATGTTATGAAGAGAGGTTTATATAAGGTGGCAGATAGAATAAGGGAATATTGTGTTTGTTGCTTTTCTCACCAGATTCAAATGCACAAGAGTAAACCTCACAATTTACTAGGTGTAAATCACAAAAACAAAGATGTCAAAAGTGAATTTCTAGAAACAAATCTATTAACCTTTTTAAAAGGCAAATTGAGATAGATTACAAAACTGCATTTATCCCATTCTTGTGTTAGATCACTGAGATTGATCATATGGAGCCTAATTTGGGGCATTTGTTTGCAAATAAAAGTTATTAAACATTGAGTAAACATTATAAAAGACTTCCTTACTGTAATGCTTTTGGAAACATTACAGAAAATAAAGTTTGATGGAAATAAAAGTTAGTAAGTTTTTATATTCTTTTTGGCTAGGTGAAAATGTACAGATAATAAGGGACAAGATTAGAATGCTCTATATAATATAACTGAAAATAATTTGGGAGAAATCTGCTTTTATATATAGTTTTATATGTAAAGTGGGAAATTTGCAGAAATTTTAAAATTGATTCAACTATAAAGGTTTAAGAATGGATTAAATAAAATAGGTTGATCCCATGATAACCTTGCAGGAAGAGATGGTTGTAATGTGATTTTTTTATTTGACAGTGCTAGTATTACAATTCACCAGAGAAAATAGTCATGTAAAGGTGAGATTTGAGGATTGCTAGGAATAACTCCTCTCATGAAAATATTTGTTTTATAGGTGCCTAAAACTTCATTTTAGGAAGGGTTATGCTTTGGGTTTCCAATATTTTTGTAAATAAAGTAGTGCAGTAGAATCTCAAACAAACTTGGGTTTGAATTCAAGCTCTTTCACTCACTAGATATAACCTGAGATAGAATACCTAACCTTTCTGAGACACAATTTCTTTATTTATAAAATCAGGTTAGTAATACTTAACTTCTAGCCAATTATGGAAATTAAAACTACAATAAGCTAAAACACAAATGTTTTTTCTGGGAAATAATTTTCTTCCATCAAATAAACATTCTTCAAGAGTTTATTATTTGAATGATTTATTCCAGCTAACTAGTGGAGGGAACTGTATTCTTCTTGATCTTAATGTAAGATAGTGACCATGAAAGTTAGTGTGTATGGATGATGAATCTAGAGGAAAAAGAAGGAACATATAAGGGTAACTTCTGATAATTTTATGATACATTTTTTTCTTAACTTTAATACAGTAATTCCAGCTCTGACATTTGATACTGTGGAATAATTGTCACCTCAGACTCTATACAACCAGATTTCTGTGCATAATTTTTAAATAGTAACATTAATAACAATAAAAATAGAAAAATATGTTTAAAGATAGAAAACTGTTTAAATATATCATAATATGGCCATTGTATAAAGTTCTATGCAATAATTTAAAAAGACTTACCATTGTAAGAGGAAAAGGTTACTAATGTCTATATATACATGTGTAGATATATAAGATTGGCAGAAAATAAAACAAAATTCTCATTGCATATATGGAGAACATAGTCTCATGTATAGAAAATATCTTATATATGGAACATATATGAGAATATATTATAGAAATATATATATTTCTTATGTATAGAAAATATGTGAAAATATTCTATATTCTCATAGAATCTATGTAAATATATATAGAATCTCAAAAAATAGGAGACATTTTTTCTTTTCTCTCTCCTATGAAAATAGCTTTTATTGCATTTATAGAAACAAAACAAAGTAAAATAATGGATGAAAGCATAATTTTTTCAAAGCAAATGTCCATAGCAGTCTGTAGTCATTGTGATGTCAGAACAGTGATGGACTTCCTGGCTTGACCATAGACTATATTAGTTTCTAAACTTCATGAACTAAAATTCACTAAGTAGTTGCTAATAAAATAACAGGCATGTGATAGTTGCTTTTACGTATTTTATGCATTAATACATAAAACCATAGTAGAACAAAATTCAAGATGTTCAGAGCTAAGTATCATTGATAACTTGAAATAAATGGTCCATTAGATTTGAAAACAAAATTGAAATAAATGGTCCATTAGATTTGAAAACAAAATTGAAAACGTTTAAGTTAAGGCTAATATGTTACTCTTTTCTGAATACCATTCCTTTACTACCTGCTGATTCAACTAAATTTGAACTACCTTTCCATTTTTTCATGTAACACTTTGGAGGCTGTGGGAGCCACCAGCATCTGGACTTGCTTCAAGGCAATGGTATGACTGATGCCATAGCCACATTTCTCCAGTATGGGCTTGGAGAAAACTGATCAAATAAATATCCTAATGTGAAATTTCTGCACTATCAGAAAATCATTCCCATGATTTGTTTTACATGGGAAGTCCTGGACTCAGTCTTCCACAAATACCAATGGATGACTGTAGATACATCAAAATACACTGAACCCACCATATCCATGGGTTCTGCATCCAGTGATCCAACTGTGGATAGAAAATATTCAAAACTTAAAACAATAGAAAATAATACAACAATAAAAATAATACAAAATTTGAAGCAAAGGGCAGATCTCTTTTCTGCCCAAAATAATGGAGATAATGTCTCTCTCTAGGGTGAATGTCAAGCAGGTTTCCTTACTTTCTATTATAACACCTTGGGATTTTCTGAGTTTGATCGTTTTCTTAGGAATGAGCAAAACTACTGCATGCAACCCACCTAAAACGTTCATCTGGTTTACTCTGTTGACCCTATCAGATTTGGAGGACAAAGTGAATAGGCACTAAAATGAAGCTCATGCTGCTTGTTGTGTTGTTTTCTGCCAATATCTATGAAATTGTGTCAGGCCAATATATGGGACTGCAAGCAGGGTACAATCTCAGACCCTTCACATTCCTTGGTAGAAATTTAGACCTAAATTTGTTCACTATCTTTAGCAACAGCAGAACACCTACTGTTGCATATCTATGTCAATTCCTGCATGAATATTTTGATCTCATTTTCTATTTCTTCAGACTACCTAAGGCATGTTTATAATATGTACTACTTTGTGACACAAAGTATGCATGTATCATATATGTATAGGTAGGTACATAATGATTGAGATTAAGATTTAAGATATAAACATTAATTCTTTGGAATGTGTGTGTGTGTGTGTGTGTGTTTAATTGAGGAGGAATGGACCTGATATTAAGAAAAAAGAAGCAATAGAAAATAAATACTGGCTACTAGTTTCCTTGTTTCTTCCCTATTCTCTCTATGCCTTTGATATCTTCGAATTTTTTAGGGACCTGTTTTACTCCTTGTTAATTGTGAAGAAAATCATTGTGATAATGGCTGTGGAGACATAAGAGAAAGCAGAGTAAAAGAAGAATGGCAGTCACAGGAAAACCCAAAGATAAATTAGGAATTGGATTCTCTCCCTTCTGTCTTCTCATGGTTCTTTATTCTGCTTTCTGTACTCTGATAATGAAGTACAGTTTACATATTAACTTTTTAACTAAGTTGACATTTAGAGGGATATTTTAAGTGGATCCCTTCTGACTCAGCAACTTTCTACGTTTGATAATGCTTATTGTTTTGCATGCATACACAGATTATTTCTGGTTTCACGTGGGAATCTCAGTTTGTCTGGATCCGAAATTTTCTTTTCTAGTTTAAGAGAAGCATTTTGGGAATATAGGCTGGGATCTACATTTGGAGTGTTTTGTTGAACAAAATTGATGAAAAAACCTTTTCTAAAATTAGGGAATATGGGAAATAAAGCTTAGGAAACAGTTAAAAAAGAACTTGGTCAACTGATTAGGGAAAAATTAGAGGATAGGACAAGGGCAGAAATAAAAAATTGGAGAGGTAGATGAAATAAATGTAATAATTGGAACAATCTAGTTTGATGATTGGATTGATTTTGATAAAATGTATAAACAATAGGTGGTGACATGACAGAATATTGTTTTGTTCATAATATTAAAGAGAAACTGAGAAATTTATTCATAACGTTAAAGAGTAACCAAGAAAAGCTTTCAAATTATTATTGGTTAACACACAGATTAAAGAAGTGGAATGGTTTTTGAGGGCAAAAATGATACTTTCTCAAGAGAGAGGATATTTCTTTCTCTTATGCTGTTCTTTGCAGAGCAGAAATTGTTTCAGAGATAGGATTACTCACATATTACCTGTATGAGTTTTCTGTGGTTGCTGTAACAAATTACCACAAACCTGGTGGCTTAAGACAAAATTAAATCAGCCAGGCTACTTTCCCTCAGAAAGTTCCAGTATAGAGTTCATTCCTTACATCTTCTAGATTTTGGTGGCCACTTGTATTCTGTGACTTGTGGCCTCATCACTCCAATCTCTACCTCTGTATTTACATTGTTTTTGCTTCTATCTGTGTTTGCTCAATCCCCTTCTGCCTTCCACTTATAAGGATACCTGTGATGGCATTTAGGGCACACCCAGATAATTCACGGCAATCCCCTCCTCTAAAAACCTGATTTAACTCCATCTACAAAACTTTTTCATGTAAGATGACATTCACGAGTTCCAGGGACTACAACCTGGTGTTAAAGCCCACCATTGAACCCATGTTGCTGCCCAACAGTGACTGGCCAAAGTGGCAGTTGGTAACTAAGAACCCAATCATTTTCCTGTCCAATGAACTGTGCCATCCAGAGGTCAATGCACCCTTTTATAACCTGCACCATTGACATTATTAGAACTGAGGACATTTGGAAGAATATTTGAAAAGTTGATAGAAATACCAGATTTTCATAAGGCAAGGTTTTACCTAGGAGGCAATCCCAAAGACATCATTTGACTATGAAGGAACAATAGATTCAAATAAACAGTAAAAACAAAAAGTAATTCAGAAGGAAAAAGCTATTGAATAACAGACAAACTTCTTTGATTTTAAACATTTTTATACAAACCAAATGAAAATACTTCCTTTTGAAATATTAACTTCACAATTGTTTTAAATTTCTCAAATGAACAGACTTCTCTCATTTGTTTTTAAAGAAATATATTTGAACACATTTTATAATAAGTATCTACAGCAATTCATCATCTCCTGTATTAAAATAGAAGCCCTCGCTGTGTAAAACCATGGGTAACAGCAGAAACATGCTTTCTACTTTCATAGAAGTTGTTCATGGCCTAATGTAAAGAGGACTAGATTTAGAATTATGGAAAGGCAACTTAACTGGCTATATCACTAGCTTTGATTTTGTTCAAGTCATTAAACTTCTTTGAGCTAAAGTTTTCTCTATATAATAGAAGCTATCATATCCATATCACAGGAATACTGTTAGTGATACAGGACCATATTTAAAAAAATACTAAACATGGTATCTAAAAATATAAATTTCCATCCTATTCCCTTTTTTATTTTTGAGGGAGAGATGACATGTAACAAAAGCAGAAACATACCTAGAATGACCTGTTAGGCAGGAATTGCACAAGTAGCAATCAAATGTTGCTTTATTTTGTCATTTATTTAAATATTAAAAACTACAATTATTCCAAGGTATATTAGTGGTCAATATTTTCTTTTTACATTTACTTAGCAGAATTATGCTCACTGTTATTTTTTCTTTTCAGCATATGGTATAGCTTGCATGTAGTTAGGCAACAATGATACTGAATTAAAGTTAATAGAATATGTACCTAAAAGATATGCCATTTCTAGACCTGGCCCCCAAAATCTCTCATGAAATATTTCATGCAATGCTTGTTTCTTTGGCTGCTAGACAGATGTAGAAAATTTAATAGAAATCTCTGAGGCCCTGGAGTACAACAGTCCATGGGCCAAATCCAGCTAGCTACCTTCTTTTGAAAATGTTTTATTGGATTTAAATTTGAGGCTGTATTATAAATGTATTTTTGTAATGTTTCATTAAAACAGATGCATGCTCGTTCATTAATGCTGGTTTCTTGCTACAGTGGCTGAATTCTATAGTATGGCTGAAACTGACCCACAAAGACTAAAATATTTACTATCTAGTGCTTTAAGGAAAATTTGCTGATCCTTTCCCAAGAGCATAATGAACATGCAAGATAAAGGGAGTCTAGATCCTTTAACAATTGCACAGAGCATAATGTCCTCTATCTGTCCCTTCCTACAGCCCTGTGCTGATTCATTGTTTGGTAATATGAATGAGAAATATTTAAGATTAAGATTATGTTTTTTTTTTTCTTATTTCTGTAGCTAGCATTTACTTCAATGCAGAAATTAGTACTGGCAGTGGGATGATGTTATAATAAAGCCTAAAATATGTGGTGTATTTAGCTGTGGTGTGGTAAGTTGCACCAAAACCAATACTAGAGGCTGGCAATATATTTATCTGCATATATTTGGTAAAAGCATTTCTAAAATAACTTGGAAATTAGACCTTATGCCTTTTTATGATAGTAGATCTATGAGAAATGAGTAATTATAGTCAGAATGTAATGTGTGTTGGCTACTACTGCCTGTCTTTGGCAAGGTATTACAAAATCCAGGTGAGCTCAGAAAGGATTATGCCAATTTGCAAGCAGAGGTGAAAGGAAATAGTGTTCAGAAATTCAAGGTTTTTCAGTGTCATAAAAGTTTCCAGATCACAGATAGTCAGGGCTGTGATTTTCAAAAAGCTCTGAGCTATGAAGACCCAAGGAGATTACTCAGTTGAACTGTGACTCAGCTCTGCAACAAATTAAATCAATAGTGTTACATTCTCACTGAAAATTATTGTTTCAGATAGTCTCAAGGTAGTCACCATTAAATTGAAAGAGATGGCCATCTAAATGGAGTAATAAAGCAAAAGAATAAAGAACCTTGAATGTGGTTACCAGGTTATAGAACTGTTTGGAAGCAATTATTACATCAGGAGCCTACTAAGTTTTTGAGATTATTGTGTTTCCTAGGGAATGTGTAAACATTGACTAGCAAACAATCAAAAAACACAAAGAATGCATTACAAGCCTTAAAACCATTCCCTGTGGGAAGAAGGCAGGAAGAGCCATATAGTCCTCAAAAGTGGATGTAATCTCCTAAAGCCTTTCAGGTGTGACCATGAAGATTTCATGTAAGAAGGATCCACCTCCAGTCAGAGTTATGGACCATAGAGAGAAATGGCAAAGGCATTTCTCAGCATGCAGAATCATCAGGTATCTTCCCACATCTCCCTGTTGGAGGGCCTTGTCAATGTTACCTAGTATCAATATCAGTCAATGTCAGTCAGTATCACTGCAGACTACTGATTGATGCAATTTTTTCCATTCATTAAGGTTATTCTATGCTTGATCCACTGCTATATATTGTGTTGATAACAGAGACAGGAGGAAGAGTTGGAGGGCAGATAATTTTTTTTTTTAATTGACAAGTTACTGGCTCATGAGGAATCAAAGATGAAACTGCAGTTTCTTTAAGGGGAGGAATAACAGGCATATTCAATGACAATAACAGTGATCTGAGTCAGAGATAACTCTAGGTTTTCACCAAAGTTCATTTATTTTTTCTCCAGGACTAAACTGTATTTCTCTGAAAACTTTGTATTGAAGTGAAGCCACCTGACTGAATTCTGGCTAATGGCATGTGGGCGAAATTCATGTGTGTTCCTTCTAGATAGTCCCTAAATTCTTTATGCTTTTCCCCTTCCATTTACTCTTTTTTTCTTCTCCTGCTAGCCATTAAAAAAATATGTAGATCTTCAGGATGGTGACAGAACAGGAAGAAAACATCCTGGGTTTCTGAAACACTGTGTAGTGTAATATCCTGTAAAATTGCGCTGTAATGTGATACCAGTCAGAAATTAACTCAGTGACTTAATTAAGCCACCAAAACATCCAGAAGTATTTTACTACAGGTAGTATTTATTCTTACAGATAAAATTTCATGAGTTTTCTTGGGTTTATTTTTGCATTTTTATTGTTCTCTGTTTTGTCCTTTGCTGTGTAATTATATGAGAGCTTCCCCCACTTTGCTGAACAATTTGCAAATTTTCATAGACCTCTTTCTTAAAACTGTTACCTTTGTCGTTCCCTATGTTTTACATTCAGTCTCACTTCTAAATGCATTATCCAAAGAACGAATAGTGTAAACATCATATAAAGAATTAGTTTCCCTTGCACATAGGCTATTTCAGGTTCCATTTAAAAATATTAATTTTTCCTCTTCTGAATTCCTGCATTCTTGAGGAGAAAAAAAATTTCAATACAGCGATTTCTCAGGAGTATTCTCCCATTAAATATTTTAAAATAATATAGTAGTCAATCTCTTTCCAAAAAAATTGCGTTTTATATTTTCCTTTCTTTCTTTGACTTCATAAAAGCTAAACTTCGAAAATGCAACAATTTTGTGTAGTGTTTAAAGATTCCAGAGCATTGTTATGTGAAGATGGGTCTTTTAATAATAAGCTCAAAATGCAATTAAAATTTTTATTAGGATGTAAAATAATACATTTTTCTCTCCAATCTCAAAATCTAGTCTTCTGGATGAGAAATCTTATGTTTTATTTTTTTGGGTTTTGGGTTTTGTTTTTTTGACAGAGTCTTGCTTTCTCACTCAGGCTGTAGTGTAGTGGTACAATCTCGGCTCACTGCAGCCTCAGCCTACCGGGTTTAAGTGATTCTTAGACCTTCATACCTCAGCCTCCTGAGTGGCTGGGATCACAGGCCTGTGTCACCATACCTGGCTAATTTTTGTATTTTTGGTAGAGACTGGATTTTGCCATATTAACCAGGCTGGTCACAAATTCGTGGCCTCAACCAATGCACCTACCTCAGCCTCCCGAAGTGCTGGGATTACAGCCTGAGCCACCATGCCCAGTCTCTCATGATTTTTTGATAGAATAAGTTTAACTGGATATAAACCCAGAACAACTTCCCTAACATGCTTACTAGACCTCTTTACTACACTTAGTACACCAGATTTAGTATGAAAATAAATAATGTAAAAGACAAAGAGAAAAATTACTGAACTGTTTTTGGATTGAGCACAGTGGTGGAGTGAACAACTCTGATGAGAATAATTTCTCAAAATGAAGCCCTTTTTAAATTACTATGGTGAATGGATTGTACAATTAGAAATGTTCATATAAGCATACTTATTTTGATGATTTGCTAAAAATAGGTCTTACAAACACTATTATCAGATATAAAACATATAAATAAAATGTAATGAATATAGATAGATGTGACAACATATTTTGGAATACATGAATCTTTAAAAATTTGAACTCAAAATCTGAAAAGAATATCTGAAGAGATCTCTCACTAGCTGTTTGATCATTCAAGTACTTTGCCTTTAATCTTATTTAGGTAATGGATACATTGATTATATTATTCAATATCTTTGAATCTACAAAGTTTTAAAATTTTATTTTATATGATTTTATATTATACACTACAAAATTCTATATGACATTTTACTTATTTTTGGAAGTTTTTGTTTTAAAATAACACATGCTTTTAAAGGGTAGGAAAATTTTGACGGAGCTTTCTTCATTTGGCATATAAATTCCTTTGCATTATGACAGCTTATTTTCTAATATAGTTAAACATACATCTATACTCTGATCCAGCAATTCCATGCATAAGTACTTACCCAAATGAATTACAACATATGACTCTAGAAATATTGTACAAATATGTTTCTAACATCTATATTTATAATAGTAAAGCACTGGAAAAATTCAAATCTCTATTAAGAGAATGTATATATTGTGGTCTATTCATGAATAGAACATCACTCAACAACAGAATAAAATGCACTATATATATAACAACTTGAATAAATCTCACAAATACTATTTAATTGCTAATATAAATAAATTACTAATTCTTGTCAGTAGCTTGAAGTTGGCAACAGTATAAACACTTACACCATAGAAATTGGCAGGACTTCCATCCTCTCTGACCCTCTAGGATCTGATTATTAAACATTTCCTAGCGCACGACTACATATTAGCTCATTTAGGAACCCAAGACATATAAGCCGTGGATCCAGGATTTAAACCAAAGGGCAGCAAATTGTAAAGGGCTAGTTAGTAAATACATTAGCTTGTGTGGATCATACAACCTCTGTTGCTGCTACTCTACTCTGTCTTTGCAGGGAGAAAGCAGCCATGGGTAGATAACACTGAAACAAATGTATATGGCTGTGTTCAATACAACTTTCCTTATAAAAACAGACAGCTGGCTAGAATTGGCATGTGGGTCATGGTTTGCTGATTCCTGATCTGAGTTAAACAATCTGACTTCTGAGTTGGCTTTCTGAACCACCCTACCAATAGTTTGCATCCTCCATGAATATTGGAGCCACTTTAGAAAATATTTTGTAACTATTAATGACCAGTTTTTACCCTAGAACAATTAGATCTCTGTATGTGGGCCTGGTCCTCAGGACATTTTAAAGCTTCTTGGGCAACTCAGATGTATGGTCAGTGTTAAAAAAATTATTATCCTATATTACATTGTCGCCAAGCAAGTAGGAAACTATGTCCTCATTATTATCTTAATGAAAAAGTAAGGTTGAGCTGATTGAAGCAAAGGTGGCAGCATCTTGGGCAGGGCTGCAACAGGGGTCTTTAGAGGCTCTCAACACAGTCGTTGTGGTACTTACTTGCATCACTGCACAAAATGGAACAGAAAATTGTTATTTTCAAAATGACACAAAACCGAAACATGTTGAAGTTAAAATACCTTCTGTCTAGATCTCTGATTACAAAATTGTAGTTAAATTCCTTAACACTGCAATTTTCTAACTTCGTGCCCTAAGTTTAGCTTGCCTATTAAGGAAGTGAGAATTCTTCCTAAGATACCATGTCTCACTTCCAGAAAACTCACAACCTACCAACAGACAAATTCTACTTAATTCCCTGTATCAATGCAAATGAAGCTATTTTCAGGCTGCACATATTGGAAAAGTTGAATGATCTTTGTCTTACCTGTTATTGCATTTGGTACCCCCACCATGAGTGCCTTTTTTGTTCCTGATTATCTATAGCCAATTTAGGGAACAAGTTTTATTTTAAATCATAATTGGTTTAAATCACCCCAGTAGGAGTGATGCCAGCCTGTAGTCCCAGCTACTTGGTAGGCTGAGGAGGGAGATCACTTGAGTCCAGGAGTGTGAGGCTGCAGTGAGTCATAATTGCAACACTGTACTCCAGCCTACGTGACAGACTGAGACCCCAACTCTGAAAAAAAAATCTTAAATTCCCTGATCATTTTCCTTTGAGTAGTCTCACTTCTCAACTGGCCACAGGTAGGGGAGTTATCAAGCTCCTTGTCATGCCTTATAATCTGCAGCTGTTGGTTGTTTAGATAACATTGTATTGTTTACGTCCTAGCAGGATCTGAAAGTTTTTAAAAGCTATATAAGACCTTATTGTTGGTAACTTTGTTTTGCTTGTTATAAATTTGTGTAAATCAGTGACCATTACATCTCTGAGTGGGATTTCCTCAGATTTATATTCAGGATGAAAATGTCCTCCAAGATGACTGTGAGAGAGCTGCTTAGGCTTAAGTAAATTCCAGCCACTCTCCTGTTAGCTCTTACAAGTGGGCTTGGTAAATTGCTTCGCAGGGTCAGTAGAACGCTAACATGCCAGAAATCAAAGGCTAAAAATGACTTATCTGAAGAAATATGCACAAATAACAATTGTCAATGGAGACAAAGACAGGAAAGTTATACCTGGAATTTGCCACATAAATAGCACTTTGACAAATACATATCTATATGGTGGCAAACTTCCTAATGAAAATGGAAAATTGTAGTCAAATACTTGGTATTTCTATGATAAAAAGTGGCTGTAGTTCCAGCTATTCAGGAGGCCGAGGAAGGGTTGAATCCTGGAGGCAGAGGTTGCAGTAAAATGAGATCACACCACTGCACTCCAGCCCACAAAAAACCCAACCAACCAAACAAACAAAAACACTACCAGCAATCCAGAAGCTCCCAGATGCACTTTTGCTGTTTCCCAAAGGTAACCATTATTCGAGTTTATCAATTATTTTGTCTTAATTTTTCCTGTTTTTTTTTTTTTTTTTTTTTAAAGAAACGGACTCTCACTCTGTTTCCGTGGCTAGAATGCAGGAATGCAGTGTCACAATCATAGCTCACTGCAGCCTGCAGCTCTTAGGTGCAATCAATCCCCCCATCTAAGTTTCCCTAGTAGCTGGGACTACATGTGTGTACCACTAAACCTAGCTAATTTTTTATTTTTGCAAAGATGAGGTCTTGCTATGTTGCCCAGGCTGTTCTTGAACTCCTGGGTTTAATCCATTCTTCTACCTTGGTCTTCTTTTTTCCCCTCCCCCTTTCATTATGTATTTATTACTTTTTAAATTAAACTTTAAGTTCTGGGGTACATGTGCAGATCATGCAGAATTGTTACATAGGTATACACATGCCATGGTGGTTTGCTGCATCTATTTCTCCCCTCCATTGTTATCTACGTTAGGCATTTTTCCTAATGCTATCCCTCCCCAATTCCCCCACCCCCTGCTAGCCCTCCCCTAGCCCCCCACCACCAATAGGCCCCAGTGTGTGATGTTCCCCTCCCTGTGTCCATGTGTTCTCATTGTTCACACCCACTTATGAGTGAGAACGTGCAGTGTTTTGTTTTCTGTTTTTGTGTCAGTTTGCTGAGAATGATGGTTTCCAGCTTCATCCATGTCCCTGCAAAGGACATGAACTCATCTTTATTTATAGCTGCATAGTATTCCATGGTATATATGTGCCATATTTTCTTTATCTAGTCTATCATTCATGGACATTTGGGTTGGTTCCAAGTCTTTGTTATTGTAAACAGTGCTGCAATGAACATAGATGTACATGTGTCTTTATAATAGAATGATTTATAATCCTTTGGGTATATACCCAGTAATGGGATTGCTGGGTCAAATGGTATTTCTGGTTCTAGATCCTGGAGGAATCACCACACTGTCTTCCACAATGGTTGAACTAATTTATACTCCCACCAGGGACAGGGTAAAAGCATTCCTATTTCTCCACATCCACTCCAGCATCTATTGTCTTCAGATTTTTTAATGATTGCCGTTCTAACTGGTGTGAGATGGTATCTCAATGTGGTTTTGATTTGCATTTCCCTAATGACAAGTGATGATGAGCATTTTTTCATATGTTTGTTGGCCTAATAAATGTCTTCTTTTGAGAAGTGTCTGTTCATATCCTTTGCCCACTTTTTGATGGGGTTGTTTTTTCTTGTAAATTTGTTTAAGTTCTTTGTGGATTCTGAATATTAGCCGTTTGTCAGATGGGTAGATTGCAAAAATTTTTCCCATTCTGTTGGTTGTGGGTTCACTCTAGTGATTGTTTCTTTTGCTGTGCAGAAGCTCTTAAATTTAATTAATCTCATTTGTCTATTTTGGCTATTGTTGCCATTGCTTTTGGTGTTTTAGTCATGAAGTCCTTTCCTATGCCTATGTCTTGAATGATATTGCCTAGGTTTTCGTCTAGGTTTTTATGGTGTTAGGTCATATGTTTAAATCTTTAATCCAACTGGAGTTAAACATTTCCTCAAATCTTCTATTTGGTAGTGTTTTTAAAGCTTTCTTAGATCTTGCTTATTTTCTATTAAGTTTATTTCTTAGGGTATAATCTTTCTTTTGCTATTTTAAAAATTATATCCTTTGACTGGTTGATATTTGTGTTATGAAAAACTATTGATTTTCTAATAAATTAATCTTGCATAGAGACATTTTATTAAATTATCTTATAATATTTCTGAGTTTGTTATTTTTATGATAGTTTTTTTATGTAAAAATATTAAATTTTCAGGGTGTATATTTTATTTGATCTTTAGTATGTCATATTTGCATTATAATAATTTATCATTTTGCCTTTTTTAAATCTAATTGTCCTGTCTGCCATCTCCAGTTGAAGTCATAGTATATATAAAAAAGCCCTCAAAGATGATACTTGAGTAAAAATAAATTTTAAACATTATTATTAAAGAATAGTTAGGAAAAATATGTACAATAAAACTGTGTGTCAGGCCATTAGCAGTATAGCCAAACTATTGATCAGAAAAGAAAAAAGTTAAAATCCGAAATACTTGATTTATTCTTACTTTTGTTTATTCTTCTTTAAAAATATAGGTCACAAATGTTTTTAAAAAGTAAAATATACTAAAATAAAGCAGAATAAAGAAATTAGAAATAAAATAATAAGATAGAAATGAGGGAACACTGTTGAATAAATACAGATGGATATTTTTTAAACTAATGATTATATTAGTTAATATATTTAATACAAATATTCCTGAAATATTTTTAAAAGCAAGCACTTAGGTAGAACTTTCTGTGTGCCAGGAAAGTCTACTATATCTTGACACATAGTTACTCATTTGCTTCTCACAAATCCATTACAAGAAGATACTTAATAATCCTCATTTTACAATGATGGAGACAAAGAAATTAAATAATTTGTTTAGTATTGAATAGTCAATAAGAGGCAGTGTTTGATTTCAAACTCAGGTTATGTGACTCCAGAATTTATGTATTATACCACTATGATGTATGGCCACTCAAACTTATATATCTTGTCCCTCATAAATAGAATAAAATTATAATAATTTAAACATTATTTTTATATAAAATTTAAAATAAAATTTTTTTAGTCTGGGTGTGGTGGCTCACACCTGTAAGCCCAGCACTTTGGGAGGTGGGCGGATCATGAGGTCAAGGGATCGATACTATCCTGGCCAACATGGTGAAACCCCATCTCTACTAAAATACAAAAATTAGCTGCGCATGGTGGCATGTGCCTGTAATGCCACCTACTTGGGAGGCTGAGGCAGGAAAATTGCTTGAACCTGGGAGGCAGAGGTTGCAGTGAGCTGAGATCACGCCACTGCACTCCAGTCTGGCCACAGAGCAAGGCTCCTTCTCAAATAATAAAAAACAAAAATTAAAACTATCAAATGTTTTAATGTGAATGCTGGATATTTCTCGCAATCAGTTATACAGTTGATTATATGGTGGGTTTCATTTGTTCATGATGGAACAGATACAATCCTATTTGAAAACATAATATAGATTCAGAACCCTGATGAGGGTGTTGGGGCCTAATTTTAACAGTTTTAAAAGTTGTGTGTCATTCATGTTCTTTTTCACGTTAATTAGTTAAAGTTGAAGATATAATGTATTGTTACCCTATGAAAAAGTTCACCTTCGAAAGAAAAACAAAACGTTATGGAAACATTGGCTCTCTCTTTTGTAAAGTCAACAGCCTTATCCTAGTACCAGGGAGACGTTAATGGGAGAAATATGACGATGTATTATAATGTGAAGGTCCAATTGAGGGAGTGGAGATCCAGACTCTCCTGGGGTAGAGTCCTTTCCTGTGGAGCTTTATGGCACTTTGCTACTGCTATCAAGTTTTAAATACAAATTTCACAGTGACCTTTTAAAGACAAAAATAGTTCTTTGTCATCATATGCCCATTTCTTTTTCCTCGTTTTGTCACACTTTCATGTTAAACTGCTTCTGTGTATCTTTGAAATCTCCAAAGAAATCACCTCTGCACCATAGCCTTCAGCAAATCGTGCTGGAGAAGGCTGGAATGGATGTAAAGGAGCAGTACATTTTCCCTAGAGACTGTGAATTTGTACAGCTTTAGCAGCTACAAAATCAGCTACATTCAACATCAGAATTTAAAAGAATATGAGATGACTTTGTTCTAAAAATAAAAATTTAAAAGGATATGAGATGACTTTGTTCTAAAAATGAAAATAATTTTAAAATCTCTGAGCATTTTCAGAATACAAAAAACAAAATTATAAATACCTACTGTAAGTATGAATACTTGTTGTTATTGTGTCATATTAATTTTGAAATTTTTATGCCTTACAACAAAAGTGTTATATTTTGTCATCCTCTCTTCTTACCATCTTCTGTTCTTCTATTTCCTTTTTATTTCTTATACCTTTCATTTAATTTTTTTGGGTCTTGAGAATGTAGAAATTAACTAAAGGTCTGTCATACTGGATTGGGAGGATAGGAGACTTTAGAGCATTTTGACAAGCAAAATTTTTTCAAAGATAAATTGCCACTTCATATGAAAATGTCTTTTATTTAAAACAGTAACATAATAAAATCAGTACAGCCATATCTCAGAGATGATCTGGGTTCAGTTCCAGACCACTGCAATAAAGTGAAATTGCAATAAACTCAGTCACACAAAATTTTTGGTTTTCTGGTGCATGTAAGTAATGGTCATGTTATACTGTAGTCTATTAAGTTTTCAATAGCAACATGATGTCATGCATAAAAACGTACATGTATTAGTTTAAAAGCATTTTATTGCTAAAAATGCTAACAATAATTTGATCCTTTGGTGAATCACAGTCTTTTTGCTGTGGAGTCTTGCCTCACTAGATGTTGATGGCTGTTGACTGATCATTTGGTAGTTGCTAAAGTTTGGGGTGATTGGCAGTTTCTTAAGACAACAATGAAATTTGCTGCATTGATTTAGTGTATTACTAAAGATTTCTCTGTATTGTGACATACCATTTCATAGTATTTTACACATAGTAGAACTTCTTTCAAATTTTACTATGTGTAAAATGGTAGTCAATTGTAGCTCCAAAAATTGGAGGCAGTCCTCTCTTTTATATAATCTTATAAATCCTTTGTTGTCAGTTCCACAATGCTCACAGTGTCTTTACCAGCAGTAGATTCCATCACAAGAAACCACTTGCTGTGCTCATCCATAAGAAGCAATTCTTTATCTATTCAAATTTTATCATGAAATTGCTACTATTCAGTCACATTTTTAGGCTTTACTAGTAATTCTAGTTTTCTTGCTATTTCTACCACATTTACAGTGATTTCCTCCACTGAAGTGTTAACCCCCTAAAAGTTTTTCATGAAGGTTGGAATTAACTTCTTCCAAACTCCTGTTCATATTTATATTTTGACCTCCTCTTGTGAATCACAATTTCCTTAATGGCATTGAGGATAATAAATCTTTTCCAAAAGGTTTTCAAGTTACTTATCCCAGATCCATCAGAGGATTTATTATCTATAGTAGTGATAGTCATACAAAATGTGTCTCCTTAATAATACGAGTTGAAAGTCAAAATTACTCCTCGACTTCTGGTCTGCAAAATAGGTGTATTAGCAGGCATGCCAACAACATTAATCTCCTTGTACAACTCCACCGGAGTTCTTGGATGACCAGGTGCATTATCAGGAGTGAGCAATAATATTTTGAAAGGAATCTTTTTTTCTAAGTAATAGATCTCAACAGTAGGCTTAAAGTATTCAATAAACTGCTGTAAACAGATGTGTTGTCATCCAGACTTTGTTGTTTTATTTATAGAGCACAGAGAGAGTGAATTTAGCATAATTTTTAAGGGCCCTAGTGTTTTAGGGGTGGTAAATTAGCATTGGTTTTCATTTAAAGTCACTGGCTGTATTAGCTCCTAACAGGAGAGTCAGACTGAACTTTGAACCTTGGAAGCCAGGCATTAACTTCTGCTCTCTAGCTATAAGAGTCCTAGAAGGCATCTTCTTTTAATAGAGGACTGTTTTGCCTACATTGATAATCTTTTGTTTAGTGTAGTCACATTCAGTAAGACAGCTAGGTTTACTGGATAACTTGCTGTAGATTCTACTTCAGCAATTGTTGCTTCACCTTTTATTTTTATGTAATAGAAGTGGCTTATTTTCTTAACTTCATAAACCAACCTCTGCTAGCTTTCAACTTTTCTTGTAAAATGTCCCCACCTATCACAGCCTTCACATAATTGAATAGAGTTAAGGTCTTGCTCTGCTTGAGGTTTTGAATAAGAAAATGTTTAGCTGGTTTGATCTTCTATCCAGACCACTAGAACATTCTTTGTATCAGCAACAAGGCTGTTCTTATTTCTTATCATTTGCATGGTCACTTTTAATTCCTTTCAAGAACGTTTTTTGCATTCAAAACCTGGCTAAGTGTTTGATGCAAGAGGACTAGGTTTTGGCCCACCATGGCTTTCAACATGCCTTCCTCACTAAGCTTAAACATTTCTAACTTTTAACGTAAAGTGAGAGACATGAGACTTTTTTTTTCACTTCAACACTTAGACATTGTAGGGCTATAAATTGGCCCAATTTACATTTTGGTATGTCTTATGTAATGGAGGGTGCTTTAGGAGAGGGAGACAGTAGAATGGCCAGTTGATGAAGCAGTCTGTAAACATACAACATATAGCAATTAAGTTTGCCATCTTACATGGATATGGTTTGTGGTATCCTGAACAATTACAGTGGTAACATTGAAGATCACTGACCTCAGATTGCCAAAACAGATATAATAATAATAACAAAACAGTAGGCGATTTTGCATGAATTACCAAAATGTGGCAGAGACACGAAGTGAGCCACATGCTGTTGGAAAAATGGCACCAGTAGACTTGCTCAACAGAGCATTGCCAAAAAACTTCAATTTATAAAAATCACAGAATCTGCAAAGTGTGGTAAAGTAAAGCATAGTAAAATGAGGGATGCCTGCAAACAATTCTAATAGTTTTTATATTGCATATTATAAATAGTTTAAATAGAAATAGACTATTTTGAAACATTTTTACTTTAGCAAATATATCTGGATCAATTGACCCAAAAGATGAGAGGGGAGAATTGGTTTGGAGAGCTTGTTTACATATAATTGTGATTTGAAAGATTTCTGGGCCACTGATAAGCATTAGTAATATTTGGAAATATTTTCTTTTATCTAGACAATGTGTGGTAGAGGCTTGAAAAACACCTTCTTCAACCCACACAGCTGAAGAACAAACCTGATTTACTGAAAGTGCATTTAAAAATAAGAACTTAGGTGTAAACTATAGTTTGGAGTGTGACAGAATATTAGGAAAATGAACAGGTTATTAGGATATTTACTAGCATGTTAATAATACTTATTTCTAAATAGTAGAATTCATGGTAGTCATACTTTCTATTTGCTATGCTTTTCAGCTTTTTTTTCCTTTGCACAGAGAAATTAAATTGCTTTTTCAATGGATATATACACATATCCTTCCCACTGCTAGAGTCACAAAAATAGAGAACCCTGCAACCTAGGCTATCAATGCTGAATTTGAATATCAAAGGATAACTTATTTACAGAGCATTTATCTTGTGCTAGGCACTGTGGCACTGTTCTAAGTTCTTGCTGTACAGCAATGAACAAAACAGACAAAATTCCCAATTTCTCTCATTCAAGTATTGACAGCCAAAAAGTCAATAATATCTTAATTTATAGTATATGACAAAATACAGCCTGAGAAGATAAGCCGAAGTAGACAGAGCAGAGGGTGGGTGGAGCAGGATGCACTCTAGCTGCAGTGGTCAGGAAGGGCTCTGGGCTGCAACTTGAATGGATTAAGGGAGAAAACCATGTAACCTTTTATTCACGAGTGTGTGTGTGTGTGTGTGTGTGTGTGCACATGGATGTATACGTAGGGGGATAATGTGGCTAAATTAGAGCAAGAGGAGTATAGATAAAGAGAAGTTGCCAGGGTCCAGATTCTGCAGTGATATGGGCATTTTTAGGTTAGGAGAGGTAAGTGAAAAGAATACTTCGTGGAAAATCGCCTGTCTTTTGTGCAAAAGTAGATGCAGATAACAATGTTAGGAGGCTATGCCAATAGCAAGAGATGGTTGTAGCTTATACATGCAGCAGTGGTGGAAATGGTCAGAAACTGTGAGATTTTGAGTGCATGATTTTAGGAGAAAATATTACTGATTTGAGAATTCATAAGTATCTCCTTAGTTTTAAACATTTAAAATTTTAAATTCTGATTTTCCATGGCATATTGGTCTCTCTGGGATGTAATTTAAAAGCACAAAGTGTCTGACAGTTCAAATGCAAGAATTTAATCTAGTTGATGTGCACCTGTAACTACGATTGGGAGCACTGTTATTTGGAGGTATGTCTTGAAGATATATGTACCCATTATTCTTTTTGAAAATGCTTATTTTTTCCATGTGATGACACATGATAGAGGATACCCTAAGATAAATGTCAAGGTAGAACTGAATCACTTATTTCTTATTTGGGAATGTAGCTTTAATGGCATGATACTATTATAAATATTTATATTTATTGAAAACAAATGATAAGAAATGAATAGATGTTCACTTATATTTTTATTGTAATAAAATAGGTTCTTAAAATAGTGTTAAAATTTTTAAAGAAGATAAGTTTTATTTATAATTGTATAGGATGGCAGTTAAGTCTTGTCTGGCATTAAATGAATGATAACTTTTGGCATATACAGGTTAATCACAAAGTAGACTAATAAATTAATTCTAAAGGTCAATTACAATAACATCTCTCCCATGTAATATATAAATCATTTGTCACATATTTTTCTCAGCAATATTTTTAAGCTTATTGCTATTTTGAGTACATATTATTATGATAAATGACATCATTCTTTTTTACTTTCATTTCAGAAGAAAGTACTTGAGTGACTATTTACAAAGCAGGAATTAAAGTGACTCACATACTTGTTTGCATTTTCCTCAAGAGAAAAATTATCAGGAGTTTAGCTCGCTTTTTTTAGTGTCTACTTTTTGCTTCCATGATGATTATCATAGGAAATGATGTATGTAATCTACATTCAAATTGTTTATATGTATGGTTCAGAATTTGAGACTGACAATCTGGAATGCAAATCAAAATGAATGATCTGGCATCTGAAAGTTCTTTGCATAAAAGTGAAATGAATATCAATTCTGTAACATAGTTCCATTTTTATTACAAAATGGCATGGTAACACTTTTTAAGTTTATTATATTTGTCTTTTATTTATGCTCATTAAGTTATGCAAATTAAATCAAGTTCTTTTCCTTATTTATTAAATGACACCCACAATTAGATGGTTTTAGTGGAATAGAGATGTTCACAATGTAATAGCCCTTCAGCTAGAAAGAACAGAGAATGGCAAGATATTTATCAGAAAATAATCATCAAGGTGAATAAAAAGACATTCTTTCTCGAACAGCATGTTTCCACTGACACCACCTTCTTCTCCTTTTCCTTTGGCTTTTTCTCTATAGCAGTTCATGATTAATGACTATAGTGCTGCTTCATTGTCTCAGTACTATTCACTTCAGGTGAAACAAAAAGCTCCTTATGATTCAATCTGATTGGCTCATTTAGCTTTTTTTCCAGCCAGGCTGCATTGACTATACATTCAGACAATATCAATTAGGAAAAAATTCTGTATAAAGCTGTGCTTAGCAGTTTATTGACAGGTGGCACTAGGAGTTCTCTGCTTGCTTCCTTGATTTGTGGATTTTTTTTCCCTTGATTTTCAGTATTTGATGATTTTAACAGTGATTAAATATTATTTGGTATGAGAGGGAAAATAACTTCACTTTGCCATCATAATCATTGGGATTTTTCTGGATTATCTAAACCTGGATGTGAGAATTGCTGTTGTAATAGTGGCGTTGAAAATATTTATTTATTTATTTATTTATTTATTCATTCATTCATTCATATTTATCCAGTGCTTACCATGTGCCAGGTGCTGGCTTGGTGAAACCATGAAGAAAGTTCATACTTTCTATGTGAATTCTATTTACTTACTCTCACACTCTCTGTTAGCTATGACAAGTGGTGAATAGTTTTCAAACCTAAACTTTTATAAATGCATTTTTCCATTCTTCATATGGAGTTATTTTCCCTTGGTCCTCTAGAGTAACCCAGAAATATCTGATCATGATTAACTTCCCATCAGTATTGCTCACTTAGCTGAACTACAGAGAAAACACAGAGCATATAATGTGGATTTTCAGGTGCAGGAGAATAAGCCTCACAGTGGAGACTTTTAGTGGCCTAATGGCAACAAAAGACCACAGTGCAACCACTGCTTCTGCAGAAAGACAAACATTTTTTATCACTAACAAAAGGATTTATCTGGTCTTTTAAATATACTTGCATCATCCTTTTTGCATAGATACACAGATGTATTTCTATTTCAGCATTCTTCAGACAGCAATAACAGATAAAACAGACATTCAAGAATGTCATAAAAGAGAGCATTAGTCAAATAATGATATAAAGACTAATGAAATACCAGCTACCGCCAAAGAGAATATAGTTCACTTTGTAGCAGTACAAATAGACAGTGCATTTTCACAAAATGGAGATTGCCAGTTGTATTTATTTATCAATTCAGTAGTCATTTGCAATATTTGCAGCCAATCCCAATAGTTCTCAGTGCTGTAAATCCATTTCACTGCAATTTCAATTAATACCCAGAATCTCAAAATCTGACAAATTTTCAGAAAATAGAAAATTATAAAACAACACAAACAAAACCAGAAAATTATGGAAAAACATTTTTTTTCTCATTTCTAAGTAAGATTAATTGAAGTCTCTGTCCAATTTCATCAGATGGCTGTGTGTATGCGTTAAATATTCCATAAGTACATTCTCTCTTTTACATTCCACAGTGACAAAAATCCACCAGAAAGCATAAGGTAATTCTTGATTTGATACCCAATACCTAGTACAGTCTGACACAAGCTTTTAATAAATAGTTGTCGGAGTTATGCCTCAGTGAAAAAATGAATGCATTAACTCAGAATTCAACTAAAATGAGCCAATTCATAGATTCTAGCTTGAATAAATAAATTCATCAATTATTATGCATCACATGCAAACATGGCTCCTTTTCCAGGGAAGTTTCTTTCAATTGATTCATTTCTACTTACTGCAGGGCTGTCCAAAGTTGTGTTTCCTATTTCCCACAAAGCATATGTTATATTGATGAATCAGCAGGAGATCAATATTAGAAAATGTATTCTAGTTTCTCAATAGGCACCATTACTTGAGTCAATTCCAAGAATATTTGCTCTGGTCATATATAAATGTAATTTTAAAAATCCAAACATTGAATTTAAATTACTTTTGAATTATCTACCAGTTTGGTTTAGCTAATCTTCATTTGTTAGATAATTCAGAGTTGGCATTTTGTATTCATGATTATGGTTTGAATACATAAGATTATTTTTAAATGCTGTCATTTACTGGAAACCAAATTAAGTGCTACACTTTGCTTGTCCACTGTGATGAAAAATTTAATTCTCACTGATTCGTAAGTTATTCTATAACAGCAGCATTTCTATATTGTCAGAAAGCAATCTCAAAAATAATCTGTGAAGAACAGTGCACAAAATGAAGAGATTATGAGCTCATGAGGTTTTAGTCTAGGCCTTTCTTATTATGCTATTTAAAGTTCTTCAACTGGGTTGTATAATAATCCCTCAATGTTTTCAGTAGGTTCTTGGAAATTTCAACTAAGTGAAATGATGTACAGCAGGTCGTCAAATAACATTATTCCCTTTGATGTTGTTTTGTTTTAAAGTTGATGAGAAAAAAAAAGGCTTTTTCATACATCATTTCACTTAAAATTATAGTTTCCAAGAATCTATGGACAATGTCAAGTGAGGACTTATATATTTTAAAAACTTTTCACTATTTTATTTTTGGAAAGGAATATTGCTGATCAGTTTACAAGGTTATAAATTTACTCTGTAGACATATCAGCTTATTGATCAAGTAAAGTTTTGGTTGGATTCCTCATGTAACTGATGGCTCACATGTAGTGGTAAGTCAGTTTCCCAAAACAAAGTTTCAATGCAGCAGTCCGTTATACCTCAAAATTCTTAGAAAGTTTTAGGCTTTTTCTATTCATTATATAGTATGAGATAATAAAAGAATGAGTTGTTTATACATTGATGCGATGAAAAGAAATAGGTTGTGCCTTTGTGTTTCAGATGCTCCTTCTTGATTACTCCCAGTTGAAAAAGAGAAAAGAGGACTGGGAGATGGGAGTTCTAACTTCTTTCAGTCACTCTCTGCATAGCACGAGGAAGTCAGACTTTCCCTGGGGTTCATTTGTAAAATAAGAGTATTCAACTAGATTTTAAAAATGAGATTTTGTTCAATAATACTGAGGGGCTGTGTTAAAGAAACTTCTCTTCCTGGGTCCCAAGGGACATGGTTTCAAATGCAGGGATTTCCTTTGAGCATCTCCTCCACGCCTCAATCCAGAGACCAGAGGGGATTCAAATGCTGGAACTTCCCACTTCCCACCTCTTTGAGCTCCTCCTCCACGTGGGGCAGCTAAGATTCTGTCTGATCTGCCTGTGCGCAGGAAAGCCAGGTGGGGCTCTTTTGTCCCAAATTCCCCGGAAAGCTCTGGGAGGAGGGGACTCTGTAAGTCGGGGTTGTAGAACAAGCAGACAATTGGGTATCAGAGTCAAAGATCAATCACTCCAGAGGAAGTGTGAAAGAGCTCCTCTCATTGTACAAGAACATGAGTGGGGAGGGAATAACTCAAGGGTTCAAACTTCAGCTGCTCCTACCTGAACCATTCCTTCTCCGGGTTTCCTCCCACGACAGCATGGGAGCTGTCTTCTTTTTCTCTCTCTCTGTCTAATCACTCTTCTGCAAAACTCTTTGGGTCCACGATATTTATTTGAATAATAAACTCACTGTGCCTCTGGGGTCCCTTTCCCCATTCTTCAGGGTTAGAGAGGCCAAGAACCTGCGAGCTCTGGGTAACCCCCCCATCCACCCCGTGACAATAAGATACAGATTTTAAAACAACAAAGAACATAAGAAACAAAGAGGGATTACATGGTGGTGAAAGGATCAATGCAACAAGAAGAGCTAACGATCCTAAATATATACGCACCCATTACAGGAGCACCTAGATACATAGGGCAAGTTCTTAATGACTTACAAAGAGACTTAGACTCCCACACAATAATAGTGGGAGACTTTAACACTACACTGTCAATATTACACAGATCAACGAGATAGAAAATCAACAAGGATATCCAGGACTTGAACTCAGACCTGGAACAACTAGACTTAACAAATATTTACAGAACTCTCCTCTCCAAATCCA